>JAQQSU010012101.1:0-12005 GCA_028627135.1 Pseudochirops cupreus
GAATTGCCTCAAAAGAAAGTATTTTTCCCACTCATTATAAGTTTTCAAGCAGAAGCTGGGTGATACTTGGCATATGTTATATTAAGGCTTACATTTCAGCTGTAGGTAGGAATAGATGGTCTCTGGACACCTTTCCAACTTTAAAACTGTGATTCTGTGACTTGTGAAAGAGGCAATTATGATATTTCTACCTATATCCTATATTTTGGGGGGATATAAGATCATAGATTTAAAATTGGAAGGGATTTCATAGGCTTTCAAACTACACTCCCTCATTTTATATTTGAAGAAATTGAGGAATTAAGTAATTTGCCCATTGTCAAAGTACAATGTCATGTAGAAAATGACTAGGATCCAATAGCAGGTTCTGTAACTGCAAATCTAGCAAATATTATACTGCATGATGATATTAGATCCTGAATTATTTAGGGGACAAAAATCAAAATGGTAAGGTGATAAGAAACTATATGATGCAATAATCATTTGAAGGAACTGAGAAATTCAAACCTGAAAAAGACTTGTGAATTTGGCCTTCAAATATTGGAAAAATTGTCATGTGGAAAAGGGATGCAAATTATTTTGCTTGGTCCCAGATAGCAAAACTAGGAGCAATGTGTAGGAATTGCAATGAGGCAGGTCTTGGCTTAATAAATAGAAAAAATAGAAGAAAAACCCCTTTTTACCATGCAGAGCTATGCATAAGTGGAATGAAATACTTTGAATGCTTGGTTTTTCCTAATCATTGAAGTTTTATCAATGGAAGATTGGCTGAAAACTTTTTGCAGCTGTAATAGAGGGTATTGCCACAGAAAATTGATTATGACTAGATTCCTTCTGTACTATCTGGCTCTCAGATTCTGATTTCTTTGATGCTCTAGTAAAGCTTGAAGCTAGGGCCCCCAATTTGTGGATAATTGACTATCACAATACAGTATCTAAGAATGAAGAGAAGCAGATATTTTGAATGTAAAAAAAAAAAACTAAGTAGATGGAACCTCAGAGGTATCTGGATCTTGACTCATCCGTGTATACACACATTTAAATGAAAAAAAAAAAATATATATATATATATACACACACATACACATACATATGCACTACTGAGTTCTAATTCATAGCTTATCTGATTATTAAGATCACTGATTTTTAGGAAGATTAAAGAAAAGATTCTCCTGCAATGGCCTAAAGAAATGTCTAGTCTCACCTTGGGGAACTAAGAAAGTTATATGAGAGAAGCAACATGACAAAGCAGAAAGAGCAATGGATTTGGAGTAAGGAGAGATAGTTCAAACACCATTTTTGCCTTTGGAGTCCTTGTGTATAAAGATAGATCAATAGATATAGATCAATATATATGCATATGTGTATGCATATGTATATGTGTGTATGTGTTGCATATGATATATGCAATGTGATATAAATATGTGGCATAATGTGATATAAATAACAATATGTGATATATAATTATTATTTATGTGTATATGTGTGTGCACATATTTCTATATATACATAGATATAGATGTACAAAAATGCACAGGTTTGAGGTTGAAAGCAGTAAGAAATTGTTAATTCTAAGATATAACTTAGGTTTCCTTGAGAGCTTCAAGAGAAGAAGAGAGCTTCAGAGAACCTGCTAAGTTGAATAATATTTGAGCATCACTGTACTCCTGGGAATTACCTGTAGTAAAAAAAGACATATTTGTAGGGGCTTCATGAATGTCACTTCAACATAATTTCTTTCCTATTTTCCACTTGTCCAACCCTATATAATCAATTCTGCAGGCCACTTATACATTCACCCAATGACCTTGATATTGCAGGGAAAAAATGAGAAACCCAGAGGGCAAAAACACTTTTTGTGGCCTCCATGAAAAGATATTTAGTTTCAGGGTTTTCTGGTTGGTAAGATAATGAGGAATGGTTCTAGACTTTCAGGATACAGGAAATTTCTGATCTATTCCTGTGTGTAACAGCTTTTGTTTGGGGTATGTGTGTATGGTGGAGGAGGTGATGATATGCAGATATGCTCTACTTAAATTACCATGACCATTCCAAATAGAATAATTGCTTGATAGTCCAACATCATAACCATCATCATTTGGTTTGATTCATTTGATTATGCAGCTCTTTCTACTCCACCACTTATTACAAGTATGTGTTCTCTTGGTTTTCTGCTAACTTTTTTAAAAGGTGATTTGAAAACTCCAGACTAGCATTGACCTAGGAATAACAGCTGATACTTTCAAGCTTCAAAGGAATTTTTTTTTTTACTTCCACTGTTGGGCTAGCTGGGGATTGAAGAGAGAGGAGGAATGAATTGAAAACTTTCATTCCCTACTGCCTGCTCCCAATGCTGCATTTCCCTAATGGGTTGGCTACCTTGCTTTTACTTGTTCCTGCTCTGTGGAAAAAAAGGCAAGCAAGTAGGCATGAAAGGGAAAAGTTAACAAGGGCAACACAATAAAAATGGAAAAATAGAGACAGCTCAAAAAGATTGCTTTGTAAGGGCCAGGAGGTTTGTAAGAGATTTTTATAGAGGCATTCAAAGCTTTCTCAGATTAGCATGTCAATCCTGTATCTCATAGGTGAATCAATCAAAAGTCAGTCTCTCCTATAGCTTCTGTTATGAAACTTCTTGGCTGTTTCTGAAAAAAAAAACAACATTGCCTTAGACTAGCCTTATGGAACCCCTGTGACATCTTTCCCCACAGTTGGGTCTGCAAGATGAAATATCCATCATAACTAGCAAATGTTTATTAAGTGGCTCAAGGGTTATATAATACTATCTGAAACCCTATAGACCAAGGTGCTTAGAGAATCACATGTAAGAGGGAAAAAAAAAATCCTAGCCTTGCCACCAAAAGGCAGAACCCACAGAAAGAGTGGAAAATAGAGCCCTTTAAAACATAATTTAATCTCCCTCCAGATGTGAACTTTCACCTGCAGAGGAGACAACTCAGGTTGACAAATTTTACTTATCACTTCTTGCTGAGTACCATTCTTTAACTAAAGAATGGTTCTGTTGGTAGGATGGTGATGATATAAATTCTTTTGCAACATTAATTCAAATTCCCAATTTTGTAGATGTGAAATTCTCCCTATGTTTGAAGGAAAGCAATTGCATTCTACTGAAGAGGTGTCAGGTAAAAAAGTAATCTTTCTAGCCATGAATTTCAATCTTGGACAAGAGACAAGTAAGTGAGCTTTGGTGGCTGCTGATTCACTTCCTAAAATCACTGGGGTTTAAATTTTGGAAGGGATCATCTGCTCCAAGAAGAGGTCATCTGCTCCAATCTCTACTTGAGCAGGAATCTTCTCTATGATATTCCTGTCATGTGGTCATCCAGTTTCCATGCAGAGACCTTTATGGATGGGAAACCATTATCCATTTTGATCTCTCATTTCATTTCAGAAGATCTAAATATAAGAAGTTTTATATGTGGCAGCTTCTAAATTTTTTCATTTACCTTCTGCCCACTCCCCCTAACTACCACCATTTTGTGAGTAGACATCAGATTTGTTCTGGACTATCCCTGTTGGGAGTTTTTTCTTCCCATATAGAACCAGGGAGAAAAAAAAGTGTGTTTATTTTGGGGGAGTGGGAGGAAGGAGCTGAAGAATAAATAATTTAAAAGACATGCTTTATAATAAATTTGAAGGGGAGTGATGGCTGGAGATCGAGGTTCTTCCAGGTGATCTTCATTCTTTAATCACAAAACCATAGATCATAGATTTGAGATTTGGAAGGAATATCAGAGGTCTTCTAATCTAATATATATCATTAAAAGAATCCCCATTAACTGATACTTCACAAGAAGTTTAATGACCTGTAATAAAACAAAACTCACTATGCCCTGAGGCAGTCTATTTTGCTTATAAAGAGGACTAATTACAAAAAGTTCCCTCACCCCACCTCAACACACATGTTAAGCCTAAATTTTCCTTTTCTCCATTTTCATCATAGTCCCTGATTCTACCTTCTGGATTAAAAAAGAATATGTTGGATTTTTTCCCCATAAAATAATGCTTCCTTTAAATGTGTGGATTTAGTTATCATTATCTCTGCTATACTGTTTTCTTGGCTACAATATGAAAACCCCTAATTCCCTCAACTGATTGTCATATGATATGGACCCAAGGCCCTTCATCATCTGTTTTGCCCTTTTCTAGGTACTTTCCAATTATCAATGTCTTTCCTAAATTGTAGTGTCAAGAACCAAACACAATACTCCAAATGTGGGCTGACCAAGGCACAATATAATGAAAAAATTATGTCTCTATTCCTGGAAGTTCTGCCTCTCTTAATGTAGCTCAAAAGTGAATTAACCTCTGTGACTACCATATCACAATGCTAACTTCAATTTAGCCTTCATTCCACTAATATTTCCATATCTTCTTCTGATAAACAGCTGTTTAATCATGGCTGCCCACCCTATACTTGTGAAGTTATTTTTTTTTTAACTCCAGTGTAAGAATTTATATTTGTCCCTATTGAATTCCATTTTGTTCAATTCATTCTAATTTTCTAGTCTATCAAAATTTTTATAAATTCTCTCTCCTATACAATATATTAGCAATCCTTCCCAGTTTTGTTTCATGAAAATTTGAAGAACATTCCACGTAAGCTTTTATCCAAGTAGCTAATAAAATGTTAAACAGAATACAGTCAACACAGAAGCTTGGGACACTCCAGTGAAGACCTTCAGACAGTTCTTGGTGCCAAAAATGTCACTGATATCATAAACTAATAATTTTCCCAAGTATACCTTATTGCTATGCATACAAAATTTCTTCTAGGCTCTGTGATTAGAAAGTGACTTTATCACTGAGAAATTTGTAAATAGACTTTAATGGTAGTCTGAATAGCAGTTAGCACTAAAACTTGGGAATGTTAAACTCAAACTACTTTATATGACTATGGGAGCTCCACTGCTCTAACTTAAAAAAAAAAAACAGTGCTGAAGAAAATAGCTCAAGTGAAAATATCAGAAAAGGAGAAAGTAAAGTAAGAGTAAATCCTTTTCATCTTCACTGTGTGTGTATCCATGTGATAATATGTAGATGTAGATGTCTGTGCTCATATTTCTGAGTGACCCTATTTCTGATACCAAATTTTCCATCTTTGCTTCCTCAGGGATTAAAAAGCTGCCACAAAGAATGAGATAGGACAGTAAAGCATAAAATAAGACTTTATTTTGGGCACATTTTACTCACACAAGGGAAATACCAAGGGGGTGAGAGAGAGAGAGAGAGAGAGAGAGAGAGAGAGATTGTCACAGACTAGGGAACAGATATGGGGAAATGGTGGCAAAGGAAATGGGATTTATTAAATATGTGTATGTGTGCATACACACATATACATGCATATATACACATATGCATATACATATATACACATATATGCATGTATTTGTGTGTGTGTGTAGGTGTTACTCAGTCTCTCTGGGTGGTGGAGGTTGGAGAATATAACTGGATTTTAGTTACTGGAAGAGTGAATACAAGCAGACCAAACACTGGAAGTGGGAATCATTAAAGCCTCAGATACACCAAGCATCATTTTACAGCAGGAAAATGTTTAGGAAAAAATGATGTTTCATCAAAGATATGCCTCATCTGTTTAATAACCCAAAGTTCTCCAAACTCTACATTTTACTTTACCAGATTCGTGACACAACTCCACATTTCATCTACTGTATAACAAGGAATTCCAGGACCTTATAAGGGTCTTGACTTTTTAAGAGAGGGGGAGGGGAGGCTAGGTGCCACTATGAATAGAGCACCAGCCCTGGAGTCAGGAGGACTTGAGTTTAAATCCGGCCTCAGACACTTAACAGTTACTAGCCATGTGACCTTGGGTAAGTCACTTAACCCCAACTGACCTGCCCTACCACCTCCAAAAAGCAGAGAGAGAGAGAGAAAGAGAGAGAGAGCAGAGAGAGAGAGATCATTATTTCTTTAACATTTTATTTGTCAGAAGAAGTGGAAATAATTAGGGGACAATAATTATCTTGTGCCCATCTCTGACTTCATAGTCAGGGAATTGTTTCCAATGAATTAACACACATAGTCAATAGGGATGCATGTAAATAAGTGAGATTTTGCAAGGTGATTGCAAGAAAATAAGAAAGTCAGTGAAAAGAGTAGGGATAGTGATACAGGATGTCAATTGAAGTCAACAGACATTTATTAAGCAACTTTATTTGTGAGGTAACATATTAAATTCTGAAGATATGTTCCAACCTGGCCTCAGACATTTCACACTTGCTAGCTGTGTGACCTTGGGCAAGTCACTTAACCCCAACTGCCCTGCCTTCCCCCCTCCAAAAAGCAAAAAAAAAAAAATTCTAAGGATACATAAAAGAAGCAAAAAAAAAAAAATTCTCACCCTCCAAAAGCTCACAATTTAATGGATAAGACAACATGTATGAAGAAACTACAACCTCACAAAGCCTTGGTTTTGTCATGGGTTAAATGAAGATAATCATATTAAAGTAATATTAACTAGCTAAGTTACTCAATTCATAAAGTTGTTGCTAGTGAAGTATTTTATAATCTTTAAAGCATCATATAAATGTAAGTTATCAATTATTGGACATCATCAAATAAAGTATAAAAGATAAAGTTCTATCAAAAAGTGGAAACTGTCTTCTGCAAAAATCCAGAGGATTCAGATAAATATCTTTTCAGTATTAGGGGTGGGGGTGAGGAGTTATATTGAAAAGGTATGATAGAGTAGTAAGCTATTCCAGTGAGTAAGGCAACAAACAGTTATATCTCTAGAATGTGTACAATCTCTCGGTGAAGACATTATCCTGACAGAATGAATGGAGAGGCCTGACGATATCCCTTCAAACTCTCCAGATGAGTAAAGGAAGGGAAAATAAGTCTGTCCTGTGTAGGAATAACACATTGAGCTCCTTTCAATAGAAAGGCAAAAGCTAAAGGCTGCAGTGAGATAGTGATAAGAGTGTTGAATGTAAAAATCAGAAAATCATAGGCTCATAACATCATAGGATCATAGATCTAGAGCTGCAAGTAACCTGCAAAGTCATTGAATCCTAATCTTTCTTTTTAAAGGTTAAAAATCTGGACCAGAGAAGTCAAGTCTTGACCAGTATCACACAATTCCTGAGTGCATGATGTTTGGTTTTAACTTATCCATCTGATTCCTACTCCAGCACTTCAGGTTTGATTCCTAGAGCTGTCATCTCACTGGGACTTCAACAAGTCACTTATACTAAATTTAGTTTCCTAATTTATAAAAGGGCAATAATAATACTTATACCCACATTGCAGGGTTGTTGTGAGAATGAAATGACATCATATTTAAATCCTTAGCAAATTTAAAGAAGTAAATAATGTGGGGTGAAAATGATGATGATGATGATGATGATAATCATGATGATAATAATAAACATTTATATAATTTTGAAGATTTCCAAAGCACTGTATATGTATTAGATCATTTGATATTCACAACAACCCTGTAAAGTAGGGCTTATACTTTGTGTCAGGATAGTTTAGGTTAAAATTCTTCCTTTAGTACTTTCTAACTCTGTAAGTCTGGGCAAGATGCTAAGTCCTTATGTACATTTAGGAATTGCGTAAGACTTATTCAATCTTTCTTTGGGGGCCGGGGAAATCATTCCTCAATAAGAAGCATTGACTTAGAACTGGACAAGACATTCAGTGTCATCTAGATCAGTAGTATCATTTGACAGAGGATGACTCTGAGCCCTCTAGAGGGCTTTGTGTTCAGGCGCGCTTTACTGGTTATGTTACTCAAACTCTCAAGTTGAAATCCTCTGGCCTCTCACTGTGAATGGGAATAAAATTCTAGGTTCTGGAAGGTTACAAGCAGAAGGCAAGCTTTGATAGGTCTTACCAAGCTAGAAAGACATTTACTTGTAGGCCAGCCGTGATCTAGTGCAGAGATTCACAAAGTGGGTGATACTTTCCCCTCAGAGGCACTGAAATGATCCAGGAGAGTGCTAGTAGCCTCAGGTGCAATTGTAGGGGGGTGTTGAATAAAAATAAGAGGGCAGTGAAAGTATAAGGAAAAAAGAAAAGATAATAAAATTTTGAAAGACCATTGATAAAAGGTTTATCTGTTGTATAACAGTTAAAATCATACTGATTACATTATTTTCCAAATAAACATACAAAATGCAAGTTGTAATTGATTGATGGTCAAGTCTGTTAACAGGTCTTAGCAAGCAAGAGCTGACAAATCAGTGTGTCATGCATGTTGGGAAGTCTAACATGCATCAGCAGGAATACATGTATGTAATGATTTGTTTACAATACAAACTATATGGTTAAATGATGAAATATTGCATCATCAAAATTTCAAGGCAGGGAGAAAAACATAAATTTACAATAAATTATTACATTTAAGATGTCATTTAAAATATTTTGTATATTTTCTGAAATTATACAATTTTTTTAAAAATTAAAAGGTTAAAGAAAGTTGATTTCCAGGAGGTTACTCATGTTTTTTTTGTTTATTTTTTAAGGGAGTGGTAGGTCAAATGAGTTTGGGAAGCTCTAGTCTAGTTTGTGTTTCTTTTCTTCACAAATCAATAAGTTCAGAATAATGAATATTTTAGATAAGAAAATCAGGACCCCAAAAAATTGGAGAAAAGGGGTTGAATATCTACAGCAACTTAGACCCTTGACAATATTGTGAATGAATTGTGTTTGACATCAATAGATGAGATGTTCATTCTATTGGAATGATAAATGCTTAAAATATCGAAATAAAACAATTTATTAAAACTGGGAAAGAAGTTATAGAAAATATTTACAGTTAAAGATTGGAAACTGATAAATGTATTTTTTGGGACAAGTACAGAATTCTACCCTGGGTGAGATAGAGTGGTATGGGAAAAAATGATACATTTAGAGTCTGCCTGCTTTCAGTTCTGTCCCTACCTACCACTTATACCTTGTGTAACCTTGAGGAAATACTCCTTGGGTCTTATTTTTCTAGTCTCTAAAAAATGAAGGAGAATGAACTAGATAATTCTGATGTTACTTCTATGTCTACATCTACTATTTTTGCATAAGAGTTCATTAGACTCATGCATACCTGCACATATAGATGCCACATTGTCTCTAAGCAACCAAGAAGATAGCTACTTCGTTTTTTCTTTACCCTTCAGAGATGACAAGGTAGTCCTCAACTTATACATTTAGAGCTGCATATCTAGGGTTATGCACCTACTGTTGAGTCAAGAATAGTGATGACACTGATGAGGAAAGAACTGTTAGCAGATAGGGGTAAGCAGGAGACAAGGTGGTGAATGGGCAAACAGAAATAGAGATAAAGAGGAAGAAGAGAAGACAGAGCTGCTAGAGGCAACAACATCACAGAGAGGAGACTATACCAATGAATCCTGCTGTGTTCTACAATTTATATAATCTTGCTCTCTTTTTACTTCCCCACTACCTCCACTTCTAGCCCTTAAATTTCAACCTTTCAAGTTAAAGATATATGAGGATGATAATCAAGAGGAATATATGATCATAGGGCTCAAAGTCGGAAGGTCCATCAGAGGACATCTATTTTAACCCCTCATTTTACACGTGAAGAATCTGAGATCCAACAAGTAGCAGAAATTGACTCAAGGTCACAGAGATAGTAAATAGCAAAGTCAGAATTCAAATGTAGGCTTTTTTTTTTACTCCAAAACCAGGACCAAATTCCTTTTACCACATTGCCTCTCCCAAAATTAGAAAGAACACAACTTTTTTTTAATAGTTGGGATGATTCGAATCTCTGTAAAAAAGTTTTTGGCTTCTCTTAACCCATCTCATTAAGCACTCCAATGGATAACTAAATCACAATTCAAGGTTTATAAAATGATTTTATTACAATCCTATAAGGAATGTATATGGAGACAGAGTGAAGATGGTAGAGTAAAGGCAGGGACTTACCTGAGCTCTCCCCCAAACCTCTCCACATGACTTTAAATGATATTTACAGTGTTCTTTTTGGAGGCACCAGGAGCAAGACTCTGTTGTATTGCCAATGGTTACATTTATGTCACAATCCTGAGTATTAGCTCCAATGCAAAGAGGATCACTAGCACTGTAGAATTTAAGTCACAGAGGAGCAGAGACCCTGGTCACAGTTTCAGGGTTGAAAAGAGTGCCTGTAATAGCTCCCAAATAGGTGCACAGTATAGGAAAGTAGTAAAAACACCTCTCACTAAACCATATCATCTTGGAAGAGCCAGAAACTAACAGGTCCCCAGAACTATATCTAAAAACAGCAGGACAAAAAAACTTAAGTACCCCCTCTTATTGGGAAATTGAGTCTCAATTTCACATAGTTAAAAGTCAAGAAGTAGAATGGAAATGAGCAAACAACATAAGAAATTCTGATGATCAAAAGTTACTTTGGTGAACAGGAAGATCAAAACACATACTCAAAAGACAAAGTAAAAATTCCTCCATCCAAAGTCTCAAAGAAAAGTAGGAATTTGTTTTAAACCATTGAAGAGCTCAAAAAGGATTTTAAAAATCTAGTAAGAGAGGTATAGTAAAAATTAGGAGGAGAAATGAGAGTGATGCAACAAAGTCATGAAAAAAAGAGTCAGTAGCTTGGTAAATGAGGCATAAAAAATGGAGGAAAATAAAAAACTTAAAAACAGAATGGACCAAATAGTAAAGAGTCACAAAAGTCCAATGAAGAAAAGAATGCCTCAAAAAGCAAAATTAGTCAAATGGATAAAAGATATGCAAAAATTTGTTGATGATTAGAACTCCTTAAAGAGTAGAATTGGACAAATGGAACAGGAGGTACAAAATATCACTGAAGAAAATAATTATTTAAAAGTTAGAACTGGGCAACTGGAAGTTAATGACTTTCTGAAACATCAAGAAACAATCAAACAAAGGCAAAAGAATGAAAAAAAAAAAGAAAGACAATAGGAAATATCTCATTGGAAAAACAACTGACCTGGAAAAATAGAGCCAAGAGAGGCAGTTTAAGAATTATAGGACTGCCTGAAAGTCATGATTTAAAAAGAGAGCCTAGAGGAGAACTCTGTGGCTCCCCCATAACCACCTCAAATACCTATAAAATATAACTCTAAACAAATTTTAGAGCTCCAGAACTCTTAAAATGACAGAGAAACCAGGCTCCCACTGAAGGTAGCCCGGCAGACAGACAGAAAGGGCTCATCACAGCACACTGGGAGCAGAGCCCAGATCCATGACATTTTAGCCCCAGGCCATCCAGGAGAAGCCCCAGCTGGAGCTTTCAGGAGAGCAGATCACCAGCAGCTGTAGCGGTTTCCAGAATTACCAACCATAAGAGCCAAAGACAAAGGAAAAAGGTCAGTGGAACTCAGCTAAATTTGGGGGAGAGGGTCTAGCTGACTGCCACAGAGCTAGAAGCAGTCTGAAGTAGCAGCCCTGCAGCCACTCCATGTGGCTGCTTCAGAAGCTCCTGGCCTGCAGATTGCAGGCAGGCCAAGCAATCATTCAGAGGCTAAGTTCTCTTGCCTTAAGCTGCCTGGATCAGGATCACAGTCTTAGGTGGTAGTCCTGAGGTGTGTTTTCAGTGAGACAAAGCTGGAGGGGGCTGCAGAGACTGAGGCAGCCTCCTAATAGCTCTGGCAGCTGTGAAAACTTGAGCAGTTTGGTACAGAACTCTCCCCTCTGAAAGCAGAGTTCTACTGAGCCCAAAAGTCAAGCAACTGACTGGCAACATGAGCAGGCAAAGGAAGCAAAGAAAGCTCAGCAGTCCAACTTTTGGGGACAAAAAGGATCAAAGTATGGAACTGGAGGAAGACAACACAGTCAGAACTACTGTATCAAAAGCTTGCAAGAAAAATGTGGATTGGTTACAAGCCATAGAGGAGCTTAAGAAGGATTTTGAAAACCAAATAAGAGAAGTGGAGGAAAAATTGAGGGGAGAAATGAGAATGATGCAAGAAAATCATGAAAATACTGACTGACTGAAGAAAATAACACCTTAAAAAATAGACTAACTC
>JAQQSU010012102.1:0-12004 GCA_028627135.1 Pseudochirops cupreus
TTTCTTCCTGGCAGCTTGCAATACCTTCTCCTTGATCTGGGGATTCCGGAACCTGGCTATAATATTTCTAGGAGTTTTCTTTTGGGGATCTTTTTCAAGAGGTGATTGGTGAATTTTTTCAAGTTCTATTTTGGCCTCTGGTTCTAGAATATCTGGGCAATTTTCCTTGAGAATTTCTTGAAAAATGCTTTTTAAGCTCTTTTTTTGATCATGGCTTTCTGGTAGTCCAATAATTTTTAAGTTATCTCTCCTGGATCTGTTTTCGAGGTCAGTGGTTAGGAGATATTTCACATTGCCCTCTATTTTGTCATTGGTTTGGATCTGTTTGATAGTATCTTGATTTCTCATGAAGTTGTTTGCTTCCATTTGCTTCACTCTAATTTTGATGGAATTATTCTCTTCAGAGTGCTTTTGAGATTCTTTCTCCATCTGGCAAAGGCGACTTTTTAAGGCATTCTTCTCTTCATTTGCTTTTTGGGCCTCTTTTGTCATTTGAGTTAACGTATTTTTTAGGGTTTTAATTTCTTCAGTCAGATTGCTGACTCTCTTTTTATGATTTTTTGCAACATTCTTATTTCTCTTCCCAATTTTTCTTCCATTTCTCTTATTTGGTTTTCAAAATCAAACCTTGATTTTTTTTTTAATCTCTGTGGGGATCTGCTTCCAGAAGGGAATGCTCTGTCCCAAATCGCTGGGGTCCTCCTGGCTGCTGTAGCTCTCAGGAAGTGGCTGGATCCTTTTCCCACTTCCAGCTCACTGGATAAAGAAGACCCACAGGACCAACACCCAAGACCGCGATACGGATCCAGGCCTCTCAACACGAGAGTACTTGGTCTGTGAACAATCACCTGGTCCCCCTGCAGTCTGCAGGCCAAGGGCGTGGAAGCTGCAATGCAGAAGCACATGCAAAGCCTCTGCCTTTTGCTCTCCCACCCTGGAGGCATTTCAGCTGAACCACTTTTCTCCCACAACTTTGCAAGGCCCACTGACCTAGTTCTGAACACTTTCTCAGCTGCCACCAATCTGCTCCTTTAATCCTCTCATCCAGCCATCCCTGGGGCTCATCCAGGGCTTCAGGCCTGCCTGGTTTTGAGTCGCAGTGCTGATATGATTCCTCATAGCCAAGTTGACTTTAGTGGAAAATATATTTGTGTGCGTTTGCGAGTTCTAGGATTAGTTTAGAGTCATATTTTATGGGTATTTTGGGGTGGCTATGTGAGAGCTGTGATATGTTGCTACTCCTACACTGCCATTTTGGCTCCGCCCCCCTGCTGAAAATATTCTTAAGACTAACCAGTATCATTTTCTCATGTATGAATGTAAACAGTTTAATCTTATTAAGTTCCATACAATTTTCCATTCCTTTTCATTTACCTTTTTTATGCTTCTCTTGAGTATTGTATTTGAAAATCAAATTTTCTATTCAACTCTGGTCTTTTCATAAGGAGTTCTTGAAAGTCCCCTATTTCATTAAATATTCATTTTGCCTAGAAAGATTAAACTCAGTTTCACAGGGTGGGGGATTCTTGGTTGTAATACTAGCTCCTTTGCCCTCCAAAATATCATATCCCAAGTGCTCTGATACTTTATGGAAGAAGCTGCTAAATCTTTTGTTATCCTTATTGTGGTTCCATGATATATAAATTGTTTTTTTTCTAGCTCCTTAAAATATTTTCTCTTTGATTTGGGAAGTTCACAATTTGATGTTAATGTTCATGGCAGTTTTCATATTGGGATCTAGGTGGTGAATGGCAGATTATTTCCTTTCTTTTTACCCTCTGATTCTGAAATATCAAGGCAGTTGTTCATGATAGTTTGAACAAAGATGATGTCTAGGCTCTTTTTTGGATCATGGTTTTAACATATTTCAATAATTTTTAAATGATTTCTCTTGGATCTATTTTATATGTCATTGGTATTTTTCATTGAGATATTTCATATTATCTCCCATTTTTTTTTTTAGTTTTTGGTTTGTTTTTTATTGTTTCTTGATTTCTCATAAAGTTATTAGCTTCCATTTGCTCCATTCTAATTTTTAAGGAATTATTTTCTTCAGTAAGCTTCTATATCAAGTTTTTTTTTTCTTTAGTAAATTATTATGCCTTTTTTTATTTGTCCAATTCTACTTTCTAAGGCATTCTTCTCCTTATAGATTTTTTTTTCTCTTGCCATTTAGCCTAGTCTGTTTTTGAGGTCTTTCTTTTTCTTTTTATCTTTATTCCAGGATTTATTTATTTTGAGTTTTCTACATTAATTTCTACAAGATTTTAAGTTCCAAATTTTCTCCCCATTTCTTCCCTATTCCCACTCCAGGATTGCTAACACTGATTATTCCTTGTCTCAGTCTGCCCTCTCATATATCCTCCCCATTCTTCCCTTTATCCCCTTCTCCATTTCTTGTAGAGTGAGATGGATTTCTATATGCCATTTCCTATATATCCTAATTCCTAGTTGCATGTAACAATATTTTTTAACATCTCTTTTCAAAACTTTGAGTTCCAGGTTCTTTACCTTTTTTCTTCCTTACCTACCCCCACTGTGAAGGCAAGCAATTCAATACAGCTTATACATGTGTAGTTACACAAAACATTTCCATAGTAGTTATGTTTGGAAAGACTAACTATATTTCCTTCCATCCTATTCTACCCCCCCCCCCATTTATTCTATTTTCTCCTTTGACCCTGTCCCTTTTCAAAAGTATTTGCTTCTAACTATACCCTCCCAATCTGCCCTCCCTTCTATTATCCCCCTCTTATCCCCTTCCCCCCTACTTTCCTGTAGCTTTAAGATACCCAATTGAGTGTGTATGTTATTTCCTCCTTAAACAAAATCCAATGAGAGTAATGTTGACTCATTTCCTTTCACTTCCCTGCTCTTATTTTCCAATGTAATAGCTTTCTCTTGCCTCTTTTATGTGAGATAATTTAGCCTAATCTCTCTCTCCCTTTCTCCTTGTCTGAATATATTCCTCTCTCACCTCTTAATTTTATTTTTTTGGATATTATCCTTTCATATTCAGCTCATCCTATGACCTCCACCTAAGCATACATGTAAACACATACATGTATGCACACACGCACACATAAAAACATACACCTATTCATACATCTATATGTATATATACATTTATATTCCTTTCAACTATCCTCATGCTGAGAAACATATCACAAGTAATGAATATGATCTTTCCATGTAGTAATGTGAACAGTTCAATTTTAATAATTTTCTTATGATTTCTCTTTCCTGTTTACCTTTTCATGCTTCCCTTGCTTCTTTTATTTGAAAGTCAAATTTTCTGTTCAGCTATGATCTTTTCATCAAGGATATTTAAAAGTCTGTATTTTCCTCTGAAATATTATATTCAGTTTTGCTGGGTAGGTGATTCTTGGTTTTAGTCCTAGTTCCTTTGACCTCCAGAATATCATGTTCCAAATCCTTTGACTCCTTAATGTAGAAGCTGCTACATCTTGTGTTATCCTGATTGTGTTTCCACAATACTCAAATTGTTTCTTCCTGATTGCTTGTAATATTTTATCCTTGATCTAGGAACATTGGAATTTGGCTATAATATTCCTAAGAGTATTTTGGGAGGATTATATTTTTCAAGAGGTGTTTGGTGGATTCTTTCCATTTCTATTTTACCCTTTCGTTCTAGAATATAAGGATAGTTTTCTTTGATAATTTCTTGAAAGAAGATGTCAAGACATTTTTTTTGACCATGGCTTTCAGGTGGTCCAATAATTTTTAAATTATCTCTCCTGGATCTATTTAAATGTCACTAGTTTTTTTTTTTTCTTATGAGATATTTCACGTTGTCTTCTATTTTTTTTCATTATTTTGCATCTGTTACATACCTTGATTTCTCACAAAGTCATTAGCTTCCATTTGCTCCAATCTAATTTTGAAGGTATTGTTTTCTTCAGTGAGCTTTTGAATTTCGTTTTCCATCTGCTCAATTTTGCTTTTTACGGCATTTTTTTCCTCTTTGGCTATATGGGCCTCTTTTGCCATTTGAGTTAGTCTATTTTTAAGCTGTTATTTTCTTCAGTATTTTGGGGGGTCTCCTTTAACACGTTGTTGACTTGTTTTTCATTATTTTCTTGCAACATTCTCGTTTCTCTCCCCAATTTTTCCTCTGCTTCTCTTACTTGATTTTCAAAATCCTTGTTGAGCTCCTCAATGGCCTGCAACCAATTAATATTTTTTGGAGGCTTCTGATGCAGGAAAATTGGCTTTATTTTTGTCTTCTAGGTCTATGTTTTGAATTTCTTTGTCACCAAAAATGATTGTATAAATTCATTTCTTTCCCTCTCTTTACTTATTTTCCCTTCCAATTACTTGACTTTCGAGCTCTTTGCCACAGTAGAACTCTGCTTCCAGAGTGGTAAGCACTGTGTCCCAAATTTCTGGGATTTCATGAAGCTGTTGTCAGAGCTACATCTAGGCATCTGCCTCAGAACTGTGAGGAGAATTGCTTCTCCACAGCTGCCACGAGCTCTGCCAAGCCAGCAGTCCTCCTCACCCCTCCTCTGCCATTCAAGACTGTGTCCCAGATCTAAACAAGACAAAGCAAGAGGATCCCGCCTCAGTGCCAGAAAAGTGATTCCTGCCATTGTCCACCAATCAGTGCTTATTCCCCTTAACATCTGTTACCCTGGAAATCTAGAAGCAGCCATCCTGCTCCTGCAGTCACTGCTCCCTCTGCCACCCTAGAGACAGATTATGCTCTTCACTCACCCAGAGTTTCCCCACTGACCTTTTACTTTCTCTTTGGTATTAATGGGTTGAGAAGTCTGGAAATAGACACAGCTGCCATTGATTCAATCCCCTGAGCTCCGCTTTAGGCAGTCTGGGCCACCAATCTGTCCTGGCATAGCCCACACTGGACTGTATTCTGCTCCTAGCCCAATACAATAGACCCTTCCTTTCAGTTTACCAGACTGACTTCAGCTGAAGATTTATTTCACTCCATCATATTGTGTATTCTGTCTACCCACTATTAATGTAGTTTTTTTAAATGAGGTACACAGAAATGAACAGAGTTCTAGGTCTGATTATGGTAGTTTACAAAGGTTTGATCAACAATGTTTTTTAAAATAAGTTATGTCCCTCTTAATTTTACCAAAATTTTTACAAATTTTGACTACTTTGTCAAAATCCTGAATCAGTGGGTTTGTAGGTGATCAGATGTCCAGATTGTTTTTTTTTTCCCTATGAAATGCTATCTACCCATGATTAACCATTTAGCCTTCACTAGCTCCCCTGAACCCATGGTGTCACTGTAACAGAATACTCACTGTGTTTTTAGACAAAGGTAGGAATGAGAAGCTAAACATTGATTGACACTACATCAAAGGATAATAGTATAACAGAAGTTTAGAGTAAGGCAAAGGTAAATGTTAGATTCCCCAAGTTTTGTAAGAGAATCTTTGAAAGTTAGGCTCCCAATGGCTCCCAGGTCACCTAATGAATAACTACTGTAATCTCTTTATAAAAGATAGCCCCTGATCTAGTATGTAATAAACCATAACAAATCTCTATGCTCTGCCTCATTTGAAATGATATTATATATGTGTGTGAGTATGCATATATATTGGTAGTCTGCTTAATTTACCCAATATAAACCACACAGAAGTGTGCAGTGCATGTGGGTGAATACGGTTGGAGAATTCCATTTTAAAAAATATCAGAAACTCTGCTGATGCAACCTGATGCCAAATACTTTCAGAAAAATTGTTTATTAAAAGACTTTCATGCCTAGCTGTCTCCTAGAGGTGACTGGTTGTTCCTACATGGCCCATTATTTTTGGATTTGATCCAAGAGAGGGATAGGGTAAAAATGCGCTTTGGCAGAATGATAGATCAATACAATTTATTTTATTTACTACTGTTGGCCTTTCCATGCATAAAATACACATTCCTATTAATAATACAGACAAAAGAGCAATTGTAGATATGGAGTTATGTGGATATCTTCAGGCAAGTGGTAGCAGGTGAGTTACACAATGTAGAGCTGCTATAAAAAGGAGTCAGAAGAATCTGTAAGCTAAATCTTTAATCCAGAAATGAGATACATCATCATAACAAGATACTTTATTTTTGGACAAGGATTAATCTGTTTGCTATAGTCAACAATTCCTTCCTGAAATTCATACTGATTTTCACTTAGAAGCATAAAACATTGGGATTGAAAGAAGCCTTTATATCTTTCTCCATTCTGTCCTCAGGGCAATTTCTATACTATTCTAGGGAGATAGATGTCTATGGATTTTCAAAATGATTCCTTAGAGAGGAAATCCTAGGCAAATCAAAGAGGGTATTTTTGAATCCTCCCCCCCTCCCACCTCAGTGAAGATAGATTAAAAAGTGCTCAATAGGCTTCACAAACTGCTCTTCAGACATTTGTAAAGAGATTTACGTGGGAAGGAAATGAAAAATGCATTTAAAATTCTTGGGATCAGAAAGAAGTGAGTTTTACCCTGATATCTACAATTATGAATTCTGTGATTGTGATGAAGTCACCTTCTATGGGTAGCACTTTCCTCAACTGGAAATGAGGATAATCCTATTAATTTGGCAGTGGTTTTACACTTTGGACTTGAGTCCACTATGCCCTCTCACAAGATACCTTGCCTTCCCTCTATCAGCTTTCATTTGCGTGTTGCCTTCTCAAATCCAATTGTAATCTTTTTGAGAGAAGTAAATGTCTTTTTTTTCTTATTTGTACCCCCAGCTCAGTGATTGGCACATAATAGGAGATTAATAAATCTTTAGTGACCTTATCAATAAATATTTATTAGGTTTCTGCAATGCCAGGCACTGTGTTAAGTACTGGGAATACAAAAAGAGGGGAAAATCAGTCCCTGCTCTAAAAGAACTTATAGTCTACTGACTGACTAGATATTGTGAGGTTTAAAGAAGTAAATATGTGTCAAAGGGTTTTTTTCCTAACCTTAAAGAAATATAAAATAGTTATTATTTTTATTGTCATTGCTATTATTATTGCAATTATACTGATGAGGTAACTGAGGCCCATGAAAAAGTTTGTTTTAAAAGACTATGTAGCTCATAAATAGTAAAGACAACCATATTCTGGTCCTGTGGTTCAAAATCTATGTTCTTTGTAGTACCAGGCTCAGAAGTTAAATAACTTTTGTGCCATCCTGCTCATGGATTGCTTTTTCAGTCATTTTAGTATGGTTTTTATACCTCATAAAACATGATTCTGCATTTTTGATTAGTTGGTATAATAACCAATTGATAAGCATACACTTTGACCAAATTTTGAGTTCCTATTATGTGAGAAATTTTTTTGTTTGTAAGTTTAGGAGAAAATATGTTTTTGGTGTGGACATATGTCTCATAAATTTATCTGAGTACTATGGGACCTCTGGGAACCAAGATGGTGGAGTAAACAGTAAATTATTGTCTCTCCCATATTCACCTCATGAAAAGTTACAAAATAGCACCACAGAACAAATCCTGGAACAGTGAAAAGATGGGGTGCAGGGGTCTTTTAGTGCAGGAAAATTGGAAGATCGGAAAAAAAAAAAGATCTGCCTGACTAGGTAAAAACAGAGTGAATTCCAGGACAGAAAACATCCCAGAAAGTCAGCAGTAAGTCCCACTTCAGCAAACCAGTAAAAGATCCCTATCCCAAGGGTGGTGGGGCAGGCATTAAAAGGGGTATACATAGACAGAGGGTGTGGTAATGTTAACTTTTATATGAATATGAAAATAAAATTAATTAATTAAACTGTGGAAAAATGGATTGTACTGGGAGAAGAGGGCAGGATGTGGAAGAAAATGGTAAATTACATCATATGAAGAGAAATAAAGATCTATTATACTAGAGGGAGAGGAGAGGGAGGCCAGCATTGTTTGAACCTTACTCTAATTGGATGTGGGTCAAAGAGGGAATAACAAACATGCAGCTGCTTATGTAAATCTAACTTACTCTATGGGAAAGTAGGAGGAGTAAGGGGAAGGAAAAGGTATGAAGTGGATAGGAGGGAAGGGGAAAAAAAGAGGGAAGAAGAAGTAGTTGAAAGGGGAAAGGAAAGAGAGGGTTCTGATGGAAGGCAGGGGAGATCAAGGGAGACCATAGTCAGAAGTAAAATGCTGATGAAAAAGAAAAAGGTGAAGCAGAGAGAAAAGTATAAAAGGAGTGGGGGAATAGGATGGTGAGAACGGCACAGTTACTAATCATACCTGTGAATGTGATTTGAATGAACTCTCCCATAAAAAAAAAAAAAAAAAGCAGATAGCATAGTGGATTCAAAAGCAACATCTTACAATATGTTGTCTGCAAAAAAAAAAAAATTGAAGCAGAGAGATACACACAGAGTAAAGGTAAATAGTTGGAGCAGAATTTATTATGTTTCAGTTGAAGTGAAAAAAAAGGAGGGGTAGCTATTCTGATCTCAGACAAAACAAAAACAAAAATAAATCTGATTAAAAGAGATAAGAAAGGAAACTGTATTACTAAAAGGTACCATGGACAATAAGTAATATCAATATGAAACATATATGCAGGATATGGTATAGCCTCGGAATTCTTGAAGAAGAAGTTAAGAGAGTTACAGGAAGAAAGAGATACCAAAATTGTTCTAGTGAAGTACCTCAAAATCCTCCTCTCAGAACTAGATAAATTTAACCAGAAAATAAACAAGAACAAAGTTAAGGAGGTGAATAGAATTTCAGAAAAGTTAGATTTGATAGAACTCTGGAGAAAATTGAATGGAAACAGAAAGAAATATACTTTTAATCAGTCTTAAGTGGCACCTACATAAAAATTGATCATGTACTAAGGCAAAAAAAAGCACTATTGATTACAGGGAAATTGAGCTCTGGTGCTACAGGGAAAGGAGGAGTCACCGTTGCCAGTGCCAGGTACTGGGGAGAGTCTGTGGGCAAAGCGCTGGTCCCAAGGAGCAAGCCTGGCCACCACCCACAGATCCCATGAGAGGCAGTGGCAGTTGTGTGAGTGCATGCTTGCAGCCGGAGTGCCAGGGAGAGGGTGCTGATGGGGCCCAGAGGCAATGGCGGCAGCATCATCATGGACAAGAAGATCTTCACCAAGGAGCTGGACCTGTGGATCTAGCAGCTCAATGAGTGCACGTAATGAGTCCCAGGTCAAGAGCCTCTGTGTGAAGGCTAAAGAAATCCTTACAAAAGAGTCCAATGTATAAGAGGTATGCACTGTCTGTGGAGATGTTTATGGGCAATTTATCGATCTTATGGAATTTTTTTAGAATTGGTGGCAAATCATCAGACACAAATTACTTGTTTATGAACAATTATGTTGACAGAAGATATTATTCAGTTGAAACAGTAACACTGCTTGTAGCTCTTAAGGTTTGTTACCATGAATGTATCAATATTCTTCAAGGGAATCATGAGAGTAGACAAATCACAGAAGTATATGATTTCTATCATGAGTGCTTAAGGAAATATGGAAACGCAAATGTTTGGAAATATTTTACAGACCTTTTTGATTATCTTCCTCTAACTCAGTGGTTCTCAACCTTTCTAATGCCGCAACCTGTTAGTACAGTTCCTCATGTTGTAGTGACTCACAACCATAAAATTATTTTTGTTGCTACTTCATAACTGTAATTTTGCTACTATAATGAATAATAATGTAAATATCTGATATGCAGGATATATTTTTATTGTTACAAATTGAATGTAACCCACAGGTTGAGAACCGCTGCTCTAACTGCGTTGGTGGATGGTCAGATTTTCTGTCTACATGATGGTCTCTCATTGGATCACATCAGAGCACTTGACTGCCTACAAGAAATTCCCCATGAGGGTCCAATGTGTGACTTGCCGTGGTCAGGTCCAGATAATTGTGATGGTTGGGGTATTTCTCCTCAAGATGCTGGAGATACATTTGGGCAAGATATTTCAGAGACATTTAATCATGCCAATGTCCTCACGTTGGTGTCCAGAGCTCAACAGCTGGTGATGGGGGGAATGTAACTGGTGCCCTGACAGGAACATAGTAACAATATTCAGTGCTCCAAACTATTGTTACTGTTGAGTTAACCAAGCCACAATCATGGAACTTAATGATACTCTTAAAGTATTCCTTTTTGTAGTTTGATGCAGCACCGTGTAGAGGTGAACCACATGATACTGGTTGTACCCCAGACTACTTTCTGCAATGAGATTTTAAACTTGTACAGTATTGCCATGAACCATATGTTGACCTAAAGGAAATGGAAAGAGCAACAGTAACTCCAAAGTGCCAGAAAATAGTTAACATTCAAAAAACTTGTTTTCATATGGAACAAAAGATGTGCCATATAAAAATACAAAAACCTCTTGTCATCAACAGCTGTAACCACTTCAGAATGAACTAGTTCATTGCATGCTGAAGCAACATTGTTGTTCAAGAAACCACTTTCTGGCATAGGCTATTTGTAGTTACTTTGGCTTTCTCTGAGAGACTGAAAATATTAAGATGCAAACATTAACACCTTGTGAATACAATTTAACTTTCCATTTAGCTTTAGCTTTATTCAGCATGACTGTAGATAAAGATAGCAGCAAACAATCATTGGAGCTTAATGAACATTTTGAAAAATAAGTAACAAGGCCTCCCCTCTATTTGTGATTTTTGAAAGTGTTTTGTTTATTTTTAGGGAATACTGTTTAATTTAATTGTATGATTTGTCTGCACCTTATTTCCCTTCCCAGCCTCAGCCCTACATTGTTCATTGTTATTGTCAGGTACGGGTCAGTTGTTTTGAACAGAACTGTTTTGTTTTGTTTTCCTTTGTTTTGTTTTTTTGGTAAGATGCTACAGCACAAGAGTGCTGCCGTGTTTTTCATAATAAACTTGTGAACTAAGTACTGAAAAACAAAAACCATTATCCAATGCAGAAAGACAGAAATATAAAATACATCTTTTCAGATCATGATGCAATAAAAACGCATGTGGTAATAGAACATGGAAAGATAGACTAAAAATTAATGAGGAAAAATAATCTAATGCTAAGAATGAGTGGGTCAGAAAATAAATCATAGAAACAATAACTTCATCAAAAAGAATGACAATAATGAGACAACATATCAAAAGTTATGGGATGCAACCACAACAGTCTTAGGGGAAATTTTATATCTCTAAATACTTAATTGAACAAAATAGAGGAAGAAGAAATCCATGAATTGGGCATGACACTAAAAAAAAAAGCTAGAAAAAAACAAATTTAAAATCCCCTATTAAATACAAACTTAGAATTTCTGAAAAACAAAGGAAAGATTAATAAAATTGAAATAAAGATGCTATTGCACTAATAAATAATACTGAGAGCTGTTTCTATTTAAAAAACACAATAAAATAGATAAATCTTTGGTTAATTTGATTGAAAAAGAGAAAGAAGAAAGCCAAATTACCAGTATCAGAAACAAAAAGGGTAAAATCATCACCAAAAAAGAGGAAATTAGAAAAATATTTAGGAGCTCTTTTGCCCAACTGTATGCCAATACATCTGACAATCTAAGTGAAAGGTATGAATGTTTGCCCAAATATAAATTGCCTAGATTAACAGAAGTGGAAATAAAATATTTAAATAACAGCATTTCAGAAAAAGAAATTGAACAAGTCATTAAAAACTCCCTAAGAAAAAAAATTTCCAGGGCCGTATGGATTTACAAATGTATTCCACCAATCATTAAAAGAATATTTAATTCTAATACTACATAAATTATTGGGAAAAATAGATGAAGAAGCAGTCCTACCAAATTCATTTTATGGTAAAAATATAATGCTAATACCTGAGCTAGGAAGAGTGAAAACAAGAAAAAAATTATAGAACAACTTCCCTAAGGAATATGGATGCAAACATTTTTATTTTTTTTTAAATTTTATTATACTTTGCATCATTCATTTCCACAAGATTTTGAGTTACATATTTTCTCCCTGTCTTTCCCCCACCCACTGCCCCAAAACAGCCATCCCAGTGTGTCCCCCCTCCCCCCGTCTATTCTCTCC
>JAQQSU010012103.1:0-12004 GCA_028627135.1 Pseudochirops cupreus
TGTCAGCCTTCCAGGCAGCCCACACCAGATTCTGGTCTCAGGAAAACTCCAACTCAGTTCTCAGTCAGTTCTCAGCTTCCAGATGCTGGGAGAGAAACTCTCTCTCTCTGTCTCTCTCTCTCAGCTGGGCTCAGTCTCCAGAATTCTTCCTTCACCAGGGGCAGTGTTCCAAATCTGTCTCTCTGTCTCTCTCTGCCTCAGCTGGCTTCAGTCTCCACAATTCTCCCTTCAGCAGGAGCAGGGTTCCAATTCTGTCTCTCAGATGCTCTCCCTCTCTTTCTCTCTCTCTCTCTCTCTCTCTCAGCCAGCTTCAGTCTCCAGGATTCTTCCTTCAAGGGGAGTAAAATTCCAATTCTGTCTCTGTCTCTGGAATTCTTGCTTATATACACACCTCAGCCAATCCTCTTCTTCCACATCAACAGAGGCTCAGCCAATCCCCTTCTTCCACATCAACAGGGGAGTTCATGCCTTCTTAACAGTGGGATAGCGTTTGCACCTTCCACACTTAGCACTTAGGTACTAAGTGCTAAGTATCCTGCTAAACTGATTACTATTACACCTGCTCAGAAGGTTTTTACCCTAATATGGATATGTAAGACCTGAGTTTTAATTATGCCTTAGTCACTTACTCACTGTGTGAACCTAAAGAAATCATTTGTCCTCTCTCAGCCTGTAAATAGGGATAATAATTGTATGTATCTACCTCCCAGGGTTGTTGTGAGGATCAAATAAGATAACATGAGTACTTTGCTAACCTTAAAACATTATATAAAGGCTAACTATTATTATCATTATTAGCATTATATATAAAATGAGTATCATATATAAAATAATTAGTATTATATATAAAACTTACATATTACATATTATATATAAAACTCCTCTTGCTAACTGTTTGATGACTACCAAGTATCAATTTCATTCCAATATCAAACATGAACAACTAGCCTGACCTGGTTGCTACAGGATGCAAGAGAGGAAGGAATAAGGGAAAGGAAAAAGGTTAAGGATAAAAGAGCATGTAAACACTCCAAAGACTCCAAGATTTCCTTTGGAACTTCTAAAATGAGAAAGTAAAATGAATAGTATCCAAACTCTCTGTGAGAAGGGCTACATAAGCTGGGTTTACCCAATTAAGAAAGCCGATCAAGACCAACACAAATTAGGGCAAACCAAATAAATTCAGTTATGACTGCAGTATCTCAGCACATTTGATTAAGGCTGCAGGGATCAGCCTACTTGAATTTAGATTTTAATGAATGTCCAAAACTTGCTGACATAGGTCTTACAGAGACAACAAAGTGGAAGCCCACAGGTCAGATCTGTCTCTCATGATGAGCTAATGTCATATGCTATTAGGAGTTCCAGGCACAGCATTCTTATACTGTTATCATTGCTTGGAGAGGTACAAAGTGTGAAAAGGGAGACAACATCTGAGACTCCTACCTAACTGCTAATTACATGGGCAGAAAAGCCCCCATGAACTTGTTTAATCATCACAGAGGTAAAAGTTACTGTCATAACAGCCAGGTCCATTCAGCTCCCTGCAACCTCAACAATCTATGCCCTGGATGCTGCCAATTCCCCTTGTCAGTTTCTCATAGCTCAGTCCAACAAACACATATTAAGTACCTACTGGTGCATCCTATTAAGTACCTGCTAAGTACCTTGAACAGGGGGGCTGGAATACAGAGGCAAAATCTGGTCTCAAAAAACAACAATTTAGATTCCCCTGGAGATAGGGAGGTGAGATACATGTAAATATACGTGTGTAAAAGACCACTGAAAAGGAAAAGCCTGAACAACTAGGAAATCAGTTAACCCTTCCAACCCCAGGCTGCTTCGAGCTACAACAAAGGTTCGGCATCCTACACCATTGCCTCCCACTTCCAAAGCCCTGGTTCCAACCATTCTTTCATTTAGGAATGAGACATTCTTTCCAGGACATCTCTCAGATATTTACACATGTACAATTCCCTTGTCCCTTCCCTTTTCAATTAGGTACTTAATACAGCTTGGATCCTTTTGCCACCACATAATAATTTACACAGAACACTTAATTAGCTTCTTAGATAAAAATAACATGTAATTTGTTTGGTAATTATATGTTTCTGAAACTGCTGAAAGCAACTCATTACAGGAATTTGGTGCACTTAGAATAGATTACCTTAATTCTATTTTCTGTTTATCCAATTATATCTGTCGGTCTTAATTGTATTGTAAATTGTGTCGAGCTAGAAGGTGACTATAAAACCCTCATTCCTTTTAATTCCATGGTTGATTCACATATATGATATTTCCCTTCTAGGCATGGAATCAGTGTGATGAAAACCAGAATCAATGATGTTATGGCCAGCCATGTTGGGAAGCAAGGTGACTGAACCAATGAGGAAGATTTTAGGTATGAAGCCTCCTGCAGTTCAGGAAGTGGCCCGTGATCAACATTCTAAACCAAAGAAGCAATCCTGCAATATCTACAGTCCTTTAAAATCTCTCTATAAGTCCAGTCAAACTACCTTCTAGAAAAAAAAATAGACTAGAACCTTCTATTGAATCCTCCCTTTGCCATGTCAACTACAACTGACATCATTCTCTCAAACAAGTATTTGTTGAGGAAAGGGGTGCAAGGCCATGGGATTTATAAAGAAGTAGAAGATGTGGTCCCCTCCTTCAAGTGGCTTGCAAACTTGAGAGGACAAAACTAGGAAACATGAAGTAGAACAATCAAGTCATGGTATGATATTGAATATGAACAAGAGCACTTCACTCACAAAAATAAGAAATCAGAAATTGTGAACCAAAATAACTGGAGAAGGTTTCACATTTTTAAAAAATTAAAAAAGGTAAAACGTAAGCCGTGCCTCAAAGAAAGGTGGAGTTTTGCATAATCAAAGAAAAATATGGATGGTGTTCTGGGAGGGATTAACTGTATGGGCAAAGGTTTGGAGGCAGGAATGATCATGGCATGTGCCAGAGATGAAGAAGGTAAAGTCTTGATTACAGCAAGATGGTTCACCCTAGGGAACAGGAGGAAAATAAGTTTAGGGTGGTAGATTAAAGCTAAAAAAGGCGTCAAAAATAGGCATAATTGTTTATTTGGATTTGATTCAATAGGCAACAGGAATCATTGTTTATTCTTACAAGGTAGAGTGTCATTGAAAAAGAGTTTTAGGTTTTTTGTTTTGAGTTTGGGATTTGGGTTTTGTTTGTTTTGGTCTGCGTTTTCTTTTGCAACAGGGTTAATATGGAAATATGTCTTATTTAACTTCACAAGTATAATCCATATCAAATTTCTTCCCTTCTCAAGGAGAGCAGAAGGGAGGGAGAGAATATAGAACTCAAAATTTTGAAAAAAAAACAAATATTTAAAAAATTTACATGTAATTAGGAAAAATAAAATAAATAAAAGTACATTAGATGAGAAAAAAAGAAAAGGAGTTTTTTGGAAAACTAGTTTGGCAGTAGGGTGCATAGGAACCCAAATAATTCAGTCAGAGGAGTATTGGGTTTCTAAACTGAGGATCTCTGGTTCAAATCATTTTTCTGATGGAGGACATTTTTGAGGGGTAGAGTAGAAAAAGAAATGAAATCAGGAGACAGGAGACCTGGATTCTATTTCAAACTTTTCTGCCATATAACTGTGTGGTGTTAGGGAGTCATTTTTCCTTCCTAAGCCTTGGCTGTATAACCCAGATCTCCAGCCAAGCCTGGAATATTTTTCATGAAACTGTCCTAATTGTGGAGAGAATTCTGAAGCAACACTGAATGTCTGCATCAATGATAGAGTTGGAATGAGAACTTGAAAGAGGAAAGAGACATTCTCCCTTCCATCTCTGAGGGAGATACTCTGGAAGTAGCCTCTCTTTAGGACCAGATCCAGGGAGAAGAAAGTGAAAGACTTTCTTGTAGACATGTAGGTGAAACTGACTCCTCAAAATGTACCTAATTTCCAGTTTGTCTACCTAGAAACTTTGGGGAATTTCCTCTTGGATGAACTTGCTGTCTCTCTCTTTGGTGAATACCATCTCATCTCATTCCCAACCAAAGAGTTGTTCATTCTTGTGTATTTTATTGGTATTTGATAGCATGTAGAACATCTCTAATTCCTGTTTGCCATCTGCTTGGATCAATGGCTTTATTTGCTTTTTACTATTTGTGATGGGATTTTGTGTAATCAGAGTTTGATGGGAAGCTGGCGGTTGAAATTTTGGAGTACCTTCTTTCTTTAAGAGATAGTAGCCAAGAAAGTGGCTTTTTGGTCTGAACCAATTGTCTCCTAGACTAAGAAGGGAGGAAACAAGTATTTGAGGTAGCTAGGTGGCACAGTAGATAGAGCACCAGGCCTGCATTCAGGAAGCCCGGAGTTCAAAACTGGCTTTAGACACTTACTAGCTGTGTGATCTTGGGCAAATCACTTAAATCAGTTCCCTCTTCTATAAAATGGCTGGAGAAGGAAATGGCAAACTGTTCTAGTATCTTTGCTAAGAAAATCCCAAAAGGGATCATCAAGAGTCAGACACAACTCAACAACAAAAACAAGCAAGTATTTAAGTACTTATAGGTGGTCAGCACTTTAAAAATATGATTCTCAGGGGGCAGAGTCAAGATGGCTGCATAGAAGCAGGAGAACTCCAGAAGCTCCCCCCATAACCGCCTGAAATACCTATAGAATATGACTCTAAACAAATATTAGAGCTCCAGAACTCATAAAATGACAGAGAAACAAGACTCCCACTGAAGGCAGCCCAGCAGGCAGATGGGAAGGGTCCATCGCAGCATGCCGGGAGCCAAGACCAGCCCCACATGAACCCAGGGCTGTAGCCCCAGGGTGGCCAAGACAAATGTGGCTAGAGTTTTCAGGAGAGCGGATCACTGGCAGCTATGGCAGTTTCCAGAATTACCAACCCATAAGAAACAACGACAAAGTGAAAGGTCAGTGGAACTCAGCTAAATTTGGGGCAAAGGAGTGGGTCCAGCTGTCTACTCCCAGAGCAAGAGCGCAGCAGAAGCGGCAACCCTGCAGCTGCCTCCACATGGCTGCTTCAGAGCTCACAGCCTGCAGATTACAGGGGGGCCAAGCGACCATTCAGAGGCTAAGTGCTCTTGCCTTAAACTGCCTGGATTGGGATCATGGAATTGGGTGGTAGTCCTGAGGTGTGTGACCAGTGAGCCAAAGCTGGTGGGGGCTGCAGAGATGGCAGCCCCCTAATAGCCCTGGAAGCTGTGGAAACCCCAGCGATTTGGGACAAAGCTCTCCCCTCTGAAAGCAGAGTTCTACTAAGCCCAAACGTTAAGTAATTGACTGGCAACATGAACAGGCAAAGGAAGCAGGCAAAGCAAGTACAGCCATCCAACTTTAGATTCCTTTTTTGGGGATAAAAAGGATCAAAACATGGAATGGGAGGAAGACAACACAATCAGAACTCCTACACCAAAAGCTTCCAAGAAAATGTAAACTAGGTACAGTCTATAGAGGAGTTTAAGAAGGATTTTGAAAACCAAATAAGAGAAGTGGAGGAAAAATTGGGAAGAGAAATGAGAATGATGCCAGAAAATCATGAAAAGAGAGTCAATAATCTGACTGAAGAAAATAACACCTTAAAAGAAAAGAAAAGAACACCTTAAAAAATAGATTAACTCAAATGGCAAAAGAGGCCCAAAAAGCCAATGAGGAGAAGACTGCCTTAAAAAGCCAAACTTGCCAGATGTAAAAAGAATCTCAAAAGCTTTCTGAAGAGAATAATTCCTTCAGAATTAGAGTGGAGCAAATGGAAGCAAATGACTTTATGAGAAATCAAGATACCATTAAACAGATCCAAACAAATGAAAAAATAGAAGGCAATGTGAAATATCTCATTGAAAAATATGATTCTCTTTTGATCTTTACAATAACCTTGGTAGGTAGATTATTATTATTACCCTCATTTTATAGAAGAATTAAAAAAAACTGAGACAAAGATTAAGTGTCTTGCTTAGGGTCACATAGCTATTAAGTGTCTGATGCTGTATTTGAAATCAGGTCTTCCTTACTCCTGGCCCAGAGCTCTAACTACTTCACTTATCTACCTAAATATTTAGGAGAGGCAGATAGATATAATTCTAGTCCAATATCCCTCTCTAGGGGCTGCTAGGTGGCGCAGGGAATAGAACACTGGCCCTGGAGTCAGAAGGACCTGAGTTCAATATCCTTCTCTATGGAGAACAGAGCAAGCAGTCTCATGACCCCTTCTCCTGTCCCCCTCAAGGCAGGAAATGTAGCCATTCTTGGAGAGAGATAAGCAAGATTCTGGAGATACCTATCAATGCTTCCTTATTAGCTGTCAGCTTCTAAATGTAGACATTTCATTTGGATATACATAACCTGCAGAATATACTTTACAGCTATAAAATGAAGTCATTGGATTAGATGACTGGAGGGGCAACATGATGTAGTGAAGAGAATACCAAATTTGGAGTCATAGAACTTAGATCCAAATGCTGGTTCTGCTACTTGGTGACTTTTGGGCAAGGTCCTTTCTGGGCCTCAATTTCTTCATCTGTAAAATGACTGAGTTTCAACTATACCCCTTCTAAGATGCCTTTCTACTCTATGTAGACAAGAGTCTATATCTGTGTGTGTGCATGTGTGTGGGCACTGTAGTACATACCAGAGTTTCTTGTGGATGAGACATCCATTCAAAACCAAAGGCATATAAATGCTGATGGTTCAGGCCCAGGCTTTTGCTGACTTAGCACTATGTCCATAGTGATCTTCAACATGTCATTCAAACCCAAAGCAAAAAATCACAGTGTAGTCAGATGAGCCAACCAGGGCCCAGGCCACTCAGAAATCCTCTCTCCTTCAATGTTTGCTGAGGAAGTCTGGACGAGGGGATGGCAATACGGGACATTTTTATTCTGACACAGGTTTTCTCAGTTTTAGATCACTGCCAGCAAATCAAGAAACCTGGCATTTCTAAATATAGATTCATAGATTTGCAGAGCTGAAAGGGACCTTAGAGATTATCTAATCTAATATCATCTGTCATTTTCCAAAAGAAGAAACTAAAGCTTAAAAAGTGTCAAATGATTTTCTTGAGGTCACACAACTGAGTCCTGATTTTCTGATGCCTGATCCAGAGTTCTATGTCATAGCTCCACAAAATTAATGGTAAGATCGACTATAATTAGATCTCTCTACCTTGGACTGGGCAAATTCTAATTTCCTTTATTTGGTATTGATCACTGTTCCTCAGACACCAGATTAACATCCATGGAAAGAAAAAGTAGAGGTCCTTTGGTAGAATATGTCTATCCTACCTTGCCCACCCCCTATCCCCTTACACTGGAACTAGGATCTGAATATGTGTCTTATGCTGTATCTTTATAAGAGACCCCAGAGTATCAAACCTAAAGTAAGACCAGACTTACAGACTTTTCAATAGCAAAATCTCTTGAAAGTGCCACAAATTTTTTTCAAGCATTTCTGGATCTACCTGGGCAACATACATATAATTTTCATTAGAACCATGTAATTTTAGATATTTAAAGCATCTTAGAAATAATGTGAATGTCATACTCCTGTATTTTATAAATCATAGAGCTAGAATCACAAAATTACAAATTCTAAGAGTTGAAAACGGCCTCAGAAGCCATCTAGTCCAAAATACAGCTAAATAAGAATCCCTTCTATGGCATATCAGAAAAGTGGTCATGCAGCCCTGGTGGGAACAACTCTGGTGATGATGAGTCAGTCCTCCTCACCTCATGAGGCAAACCATTTGACTTATGACCTGTTCTAAGCTTTAGTAAAGTTTTTGCTTTTCCCCCTAGCACAGGACCTAAATTGATTTGTCTCTTTTCATGTTCCTGGTTGTACTCTCTGGAACTAAACCAAACAAATCAAATCTTCTATATGACAACCCTTCAAAGCCTTGAAGACAGTTGTTCTCATGATACCCCTAAATCTTCTCCAGGCCCAATATCTTTGACTCCTTCAACCAATTCTTCTATACCATCTTCTTGAGGCCCTTCTCCATCTTGATTGCTTTTCTAAGAAGACTCTCCAGTTTATCACTGTCCTTACTAAAATGTTCCCATAATTAACCCCAATGATGCAGATATAGTCTGATCAAAGCAAAGAACAGTGAGATAATCATTGGTCTAATTTTGGATGTGATATCTTTCTGAATGCAGCCTCAGGTCCCGCTGACCTTTTTAACTACCATATGATTCTGTTGACTCATACTGAACTTGTAATTTTACAAAAACCTCAGATCTTTTTCAGAAGAAATGTAACCTAGCAGTGTCTCTTAATCTTGCACTTGTGAAATTGATTATTTAAAGTAACAGTTTTTAACCTGGACCTAATAAACTTATTTTATATGTGTGTGCATGAATGTATGCATACCTATATATATGAGTATATGTGTGCATGCATGAGTATATGTCTCTATACGTCTATGCATATGAATATATGCATAGACATATAAGCATATGAATGTATATATGTATTGTTGTTCTGTTGTTTTAGTCATGTCTGATTCTCTGTGACCCCATTTGACATTTTCTTAGCAAAAATACTGGAGTGATTTATTATTTTCTTCTACGGCTCATTTTACAAATGAGAAAACAGAAAACTGGTTAAGTGACTTGCCCAGAGTCCTACAGGTAATAAGTATCTGAGGTCAGATTTTAACTTAGGAAGATGAGTTTTCCTGAATGCAGACCTGTCACTCTATCCCCACCTGTCTGCCCTAGCTCTCTCTCTCTCTCTCTCTCTCTCTCTCTCTCTCCCTCCCTCTATCTGTCTATATGTATGTATGTATGTGTGTGTATCTATATGCATATATAAACAAGTTATATATAATTTTACATATGTTTAGTATATTTATATATTTTAATAAGAATAAAATATCTCATTCATAAATTATATATAGATGTTTTGTATATGTATTTGTGAATGTAGTTTGTATGTTTATGAACACATAATACAAATATATATGTACGCACACATATATATGTACACACACAACTTGATAGCTACGTTTCAATATAATTGACTTCTTTTGTAATCCAACATGTTTTGTTTTATGTATTTGAAAGCATTCTTCTGAGGGGGGTTTATAGGTTTCCCCAGATTGCAAAGGTATGCGGATATAAGACCCTGTTTGCAAATGTAAGACCACTTTTATTCTGATCAACTTTTACCTCATTAGATTCAGTCCATCTTTTTATCTTGTCCATGTTGTAAGGAGTCAGGATGGAGCAGAGCACTGGATTTGAAGTTAAGAACTCTGAGGTTGAACCCCTCCCCCCAAGTTATGCTGCTTTGTCTGCTTTGTGACCCTAGATTAGTTACTTGATCTCCCTGACCTTAAGATTCTTGATCTTTAAGATGATGGAATTGATGAGTTCTAGGACCAGAGATCTAGAATCAGAAGGGTCCTCAGAAGTCAGCTAGTTGAACCCTCTCATATAACAGGTGTGGATAGTCATATTTGGTTCTTGGAGAATTTAGAACTGAGACTCAATTAAATGACTCATTTGTTCAAGGCATTGTCCTGTCATGGGGAAATCAAAGACTGGTACAATCATTTCCACTATTAAAGAATTTATAATCTAATGGCAAAAAAAAAAAAGATATGTACTGTATTGACTATAATCCCCTTCAAGTGGGGATTCCAAATAAAATGTAATCTGGTCCTGGCATTCAAGACCACTCCACCAACTGGCTCCAATCTACTTTTCCAGCCTTATCCCACAAAATTCCCTTCACATTCAACTCTCAGACAAACTCGACTACTTCTTTGTGTCCAGCAATCCAAGGACTTAGGAAAAGTCTTCTGGAAGAGTAAAAATGGGGATTTCTGTTAGTCCTAAAACTATAGAGTGGGAGAGGGAGACAACCCAAGGATCATAGTGCCTTCCAACTGTCCTTTTAGATAAAGCAGAACATATGAATTCTTTTATCATAAGGTGAAAGGTCTCATGGAGTATTGGATGAAGATTTGACCTTGAAGTCAGAAAAACCTAGGTTCAAGATTAGCCTTGTATACATATTGGCCATGTGACTCTGGTCAAGGCACTGTGACTCCTCTGCCCTGGGCAGTTCTTTGAGATTATTAATTGAAAATATATAAATTTATAAATTGAAAAGAAACTGCAAATGTGCCTCACTGGAAGGTATCTTCACCAGAAATTCTTTATAATGATGATTTCAAAGGTCTAGTCAAACATAAGCGCACACACACATCAGGCATCTAAAGAAATAGGGGAGATAATATTTATCCTTAGGTAAAGGAAGGATTGGTTTAGCCAACCCCATATGAAGTTTACTCTGGACAAACAAGTTTTGTCCTTCCTCACTCCTTCTCTATTTCCTGGTTTTGATTATATGATCTAATACTGATTCTCTACTGTATTTTTTCCAGGCTCTTAACAACCAGTAGCTGCTCTAGCTCTTCACTTTCTCCATCCTCTCCTTTTTATTCTCTCATGTTTATTTCTCCCACGTGTTTACCTCTCCATATGGGAAAATTAGGTCAATTCAAGTAGATGAGAAAGAAAAATTAAATAAAAAGTAAACATGTCCCTTACATAAAGTGATTTTTTGTAAGTTTGTTTTCAGCTAGAGGCTATAACGAAAGAAAGTTAAGTACATCAGTACCTGGATTCTCTTTCACTGACTCTACTGACTTCAAACCATCCTCCACATAGTTGACAAATCAATATTCCTAAAGCACAAGTTTGATCACATTTCTCTCCTGCTCAAGGACTTGCAACGGCTCCCTATTGCCTTTAGGATACAAGCCCATCAAGCATGTAAAACCCTTCACAATCTCACTGCAGTCTACCTTTCCAGATTTCATACACTCTACTGGATAGACAAGCAGCACTATGCCTCTTGTCCAGGATGTTCAATCTTTTTGTACAGCTGACAGGCACCAAATGCCTAGAACGTACCTCCTCCTCATCTCTGGTTTCCTTCAAGGCTCAGCTCAAGTGCCACTTGGGACATGAAGCTTATCCTGATTCCTTCAGCTGGTAGTGACCTGTACCCAGTGAAATGACTTTGTTTTTACTTTGTATATATTTTGGGCCACATGCCTGCTTCACCATAGAATGAAAGCTCCTTGAAGGCAGGAATTGTTTCATTTTTCTTCTCTGTATGATCAATGCTTGGCACATGGTAAACACTAAAGAAATTCTCACTGAATAAATAAATGGCTATATCAGTTGAAACTCAAAACCATCATCTCCTCTGAACACTGGCTATATGTCTAATTTTTTTAATGCTTCTGTGGGTATATATTTAAGTTGACCCTACAAATTTCCATTATTCCCCATATTAAAATGTAAGCTTCTTACATTCAGGTTTCCATAGTGCTTTATGCAATGGAGAGCTTCAAAGAGGTTTGAAATAAGAGAGCTGTGGAAATGAGTGAACTTTAAATCTTTCATTTCAGACTGGTCAGCAACTCAATGCTGAGGGGAGGGGGAAGCAAATTTAAAAATGTTGCCTAGACTTTTGAGTCTCTCCTTATGCCTATAAATATTCTCTAATCCTTGGCCACTCTGTAACAATAAGAAATAAAAAGGTCTAACTAGAAAGAGTTTCTGAGGACTCAGTTCTTCCCCCTTCCTTCTATTTCTCCTATTAGACCAGATTCAGTCAGTCAGGCAACAACCAAGTCTCTCGTACACACAATGAACAAAAATGACATGAAAACCTTGTATCACCTCATGGAGATGACTGGGCCCTTGACGGTTATGCTGTGGGGCTTAAGCCCTGAGTTAGTACTGCAAATACTAACTTGGTCTGATCAGCCACAGTCAGACGCACCATACCTTGATTCCAACGTAGTGATGTCATTTTGGTCCTTTTTGAGAATCAAGGACAGCAACTGAGTATCATCAGTAGAGAAGCACCATAGGCAGAGGAAGCAGTTATGTATATAGCGGTCAGCTCCGTCAACCCTATAACAAGGCTCAAATCTACCTGAGATTTTTAGGGAGGATGAAG
>JAQQSU010012104.1:0-12004 GCA_028627135.1 Pseudochirops cupreus
CATCAACCCTCCACCCCCAACCCTGCCCTCCCCTCTGTCATCCCACCTCTCATCCCCATCCCCCCTACTCTCCCGTGTGGCAAGATACCCAGTTTAGAGTGTATGTCATTCCTTCCCTAAGCCAAGTTCAATGAGAGTAAGGTTGACCCTTTCCCTTTTGTCTTCCTGTTCTTCCCCTCCATTGTAACAATTATTACTGTAGTTTTTAAAGAGACTAATGTTAATTGTTGGTGGAGCTATGAATCGGTACAACTATTTTGAAAAGCAATTTGGAATTACACAAAGTGACTAAAATGTCTATACTCTTTGACCCAAAGATTCCATTGTTGGGCTTAAACACCAAGAAAGCCGTTGATAAGAAGAAACTCCCCATACACAACCAAATACCTGTAACAACACTTGTGATAGCAAAGAATTATAAACAAAGCAGATGCCCATCAACGTGGGGAAGGGAATGGCTAAACAAAATGTGACCCATGAACGTAATAGAATATTAGCATGCTATCATAAATGATGAATGGGATGAATGCAGAGAGGCATGGAAAGGCCCACATGAAATGATGCAGAGTGCAGCAAGGAGAGCCAAGGAAACAATATATACAATGATGCAGCAGTGTAATGGAAAGAACCACATACAAAGCTCAAAAGTGAAGGTTTCAGAATTATAGAGAATGAGCATGACTTGAAAGAAGAGACATGAGAAAGTGCTCCCCCCCCCCCGACCCTTTGCAGAGCTGGGAAGTCCACAGATGTTACCCCTCGCATGTTTTCAGACTTTCCAATGGAGTGATCTGTTGTGCTCAATTCTCTGCTTTCTTTTTCTTTCTTTCTTTTATCTTTTTATAAAAAATACTACTTGTTACATGGAATGGCTTTCCAGGAGGTGAAGGGGGAGACACTGGGGAAAACTATGATAGTGCAAAAAACAGAAGAAATCAATAAAAATTTATTTTAAAAAAAGAGAGAGTGATATGGTTACAAAAAGAGCTCATCAACTCAGATTCTAAAGAGACATATATAAAAAACAGAAGCAAGGGTAAGATCCTGAAGAATGGTGTTAGAAGTACTATGGCTGGACTACCCATAGGTCCCCAAGGTCCCTTCCAACTGTGATTCTTATTCTATGACTTTCAAAGCAAGCAGGGCAGAATCACCAAATCTTGCTGCAATTGGCAATAAATAATAAGAAAAAATGAGATTTTTTTTTTTACTCTGTTAGGGGCAAGAGTAAGATCAGAGAAGTGATTAGGATAACAGAAATGTTGGGTGGAGAGAGTACTTACTAAATGCTTGTCAGCACAGAAAGGGGCTGCTGTAAATATTTTTGTATGTATGGGACTCCATGGAGGCCAAAGCCAGAGGGAAAAATCCCTTATATACAGAAATATTTATAGCAGCACCTTTCTGTGTCAAAAAACATTTATTAAGAGATCATTCTCTCTCTACTCTGTTATTTTTCCTGTAGTTCTGGTGACCGAACATATAAGATTTAGATATGTAGACAGATAGATAGATAGATAGATAGGCAGACAGACAGACAGATAGATATGTAGATAGATAGATAGATAGATAGATAGATAGATAGATAGATAGATAGACAGGCAGACAGACAGGTAGATAGATATGTAGATATGTAGATAGATAGATAGATAGATAGATAGATAGATAGATAGATAGATAGATAGATGGATGGATGATTAGATGGATAGATGGATAGATGGATAAATGGATGGGTATATGAATAGGCAGTTAAATGACAGACTAGAGAGAAGAGAGAGATCAGACGGATATATTAGATAGATATGGACAAAGACATAGACACAGACACAGACATAAACATCCCAGAACATACAAGATAAAATGCAGAGCAGATGGAAGGTAACTTTAAAGGGGATAGCACTAGTAGCTGCTGGGACCAAGAAACGCCATTTCCTGGGGAGAGAGGAACTTGAACCAAGTCTTACAGGGAGATAGGGATTCTAAGAGTCAGAGGCTGAATGGGAAAACATTCCTGGTATGGGATGTGCAAAGGCATGGAGAAAGGAGGTGGGAAGCAGTGTTTCAGCAACAGCAAACAGACCAGTTTGGCTGGATGATGGAGTGTGTGAAGGGGAGTAATTTGTAATAACCTGGAAAGAGAGACTGGTGTCAGGTTGTTAAGGGTTTCAAATGTTTAATAGGACAAAGAACTGGAAAGGAAGTGGGAGCACACTGATGGGAGATGGCTGCAAAGACTTGCCGGTCCATATTTAACAACCAGATACAGTTGAGGGTGAGGACTATAGGGAGAACCAACTTTAAAGTATAACCTTCACTATTACATTTCCTCCATCACATTATGAACTCCAGACAATCAACAAAACAATAAATCAGGGCCTGATTTGTAGCTGTTTGGTGATTTCTGAGGTGTTCATGTTCACACTGAAAACTTAACAATTAACCAACCTGGGCAGTAGCTCGAGCCGGCTCCAGCAATCTGTGACATGAAAAGCATTAAGACTCTAGATTCTTAACCTGATTTAGAATCTAAACCAACTAATGGGCTCATAGTTCAAGAGCTGGAAGGGGCCTCAGAGGTCACCCAGTCCAATTTCCACTATTTTGCAGATGAAGAAACTGAGAGCCAGAGAAGTTAGATGATTTGCCTCATTCTGGCCAGGCAGTCCGTGGGATTCAAACCCAGATCCTCATATTCCAAATCAGAAGCCTTTAGCCCTGTATCATACTGCCTCAAAACTCCCTTGTTTTCCAAATGAGGAACCTGAGGGCCAGACAGATGAAGGGCTTGGCTAGTAACAGGTCTGGGACTTATGAGTTGTGTCTACAGAGAAGACCCAGAGTTGAAAAGGAAATGAGAGATCATCTAATCTGACCCTTTCATCTGACAAGAAGGGAAACTGAGGCACAAAGGGTGATTTGTCTAACATCACTCAGCTGGTGGATCATAGCCTAGGATTCCAAAGTATCTTCTGCCTTTTCAATCTCCCATAGCTTATTAACCTTGTTGACCTGGGTCCCCATACCCAGTTTCACCTTCCATGATTGGGGAGGGGGGAGGTGGATAGAGCAGAGGGAGGAAAGAGAAGTTTAGCTGATAAAAGAACTTATTTTGGGAAAACTGGAATATAGTATGGCAGAAACTGGGATAGACCATTATCTAACTCCGTATACCAAAATCAAATCTAAATGCGTGCACAATCTAGGTAGAAAGGCTGATACTGTAAGCAGTCTAGGAAAGCAAGGAATAGTTTACCTGTCAGATTTATGGAGAAGGGAGGACTTTATTCCCAAACGAGTTGGAGAACATTATATAAAATGCAAAATGGATAATTTTGATTAAATTGAAAATTGAAAAGTTTCTGTACAAACAAAACCAACGTAACCAAGATTAAGAGGGAAGTGGGAAACTGGGAAAAAATTTTTACAACCAGTGTCTCTGATAAAGGCCTCATTTCTAAAATATACAGAGAACTGAGACAAATTTATAAGAGTACAAGTCATTCCCCAACTGATAAGTGGTCAAAAGACATGAACAGGCAGTTTTCAGAGGAAGAAATTAAAAGTATCTATAAGCGTATGAAAAAATGCTCTAAATCACTATTGATTAGAGAAATGTAAATCAAAACAACTCTGAGGTACCACATCTCACCAGTCAGATTGGCTAAGATGACAAAACAGGAAAATGACAAATGCTGGAGAGGAAACGGAAAAATTGGAACACTAACACATTGTTGGTGGAGTTGTGAACTAATTCAACCATTCTGGAGAGCAAGCTGGAACTATGCCCAAAGGGCTATAAATAATTGCATACCCTTTGACCCAGCAATACCACTTCTAGGGCTGTATCCCAAAGAGCTCATAGAATTGGGAGGAAGACCTGTAAATACAAAAATATTTATAGCAGCTCTTTTTGTGGGGGCAAAGAATTGGAAATTAAGGGGATGCCCATCAATTGGGGAATGGCTAAACAAGTTGTGGTATATGAATGTAATGGAATATTATTGTGCTATAAGAATTGAGGAACAGACAGACTTCATATTTACCTGGAGAGGCTTTTACAAACTGATGCTGAGTAAGAAGAGCAGAACCAGGAGAAATTTGTACACAATCACAGACACAATGTATGTGTGACAACCAACTTTGACAAACTGGACTCTTCTCAGCAGCGCAAGGTTATAAGACAACTCCAAAAGACTCCTGATGGAAGAAGATGTTGTTGTACCCAAACCCAAATCCCAAGTCACTACATACCACCTGATTTGTGGCTCACCATTAAGCCCCTTTCATATTTCTGTCTTTGTCTTCTTTTAAAATTGACCTTGATCCCAGGTCTCAGCTCGCTTTTATTCTCTGAACAATGTCTGAATGTATACATTCAGAGAAAGAACTAGAACAGACTGAAGCAAACTACCTGCTCTCTTTCTTTTTCATGTTTGGTTTTGTTTCCTCTTTCCCATTGTTCATTCCATCAGTTACAATCCTTCTTTACAACCTAATGTCTAATGTGAAAGTATCTGCAGATCCTATAGTTGATTGTATGCTGCCATGGGGGGGGAGGAGAGGGAAGGGGACAAAATTTGAAACTCAAGGGAATGTGGAACTGAATCTTGTAAACTAAAAATAAACAAACAAATTAACAAAGACAAAAAAATTTTTTTGAACAAACATAAAAAAAAAACTTAGTTTACAGGCCCAACTTCTTCCTAGAGACACAGCTCATGCTTCCGTCTCCCTGCAAAATGGTCTTAAATGAGTTAGCCGAGATGAGTCCAGGATTATCCACACTTTCCTAGGTCTTCAGGGACTCTTTTCCCACCAGCTGCTCTTCCGACCAGAGAATTAATGATCCAGTCACTGATGGTCCAACTCCTCCCAGGAGCAGGGAGCTTGTGAACATAGCTAACGTGCCAGATGCTATTCCAAATTGAAAGGAAGATCTCATTCAGGGCCAGAGCATTTATTCATTCATTCATTCATTCATTCACACATTCATTGGTCTGGATATATCTCATAGATACAGAGAACTCCAAGTGTGTAAACTCCCTCCACTAATGGAGATGGGCGACTCCTCTATAACCTGGGATCTTGGAGAGTTGTCATCTCAGGCACTGCTAGGGCAAGTGAAACTTGCCTAGGGCCACATAGACAATGGAAGTTAAAGGGAAACTTGAACCCAGGCTTCCTTGACTCCAGAGACAGCCTTCTACTCTCCCTCCATTTGGTTATTAGAGAAATAATAACAGCTTGCATTCCTGTAGCACTTTCTGGAATTCTTAGCTTCTTTCAAGGCTCAGCTCCGTCAGTACCATCTCCTCCAGGAAGCCTTTCCTGATTCATTGTTAGGGATCTCCCCTTCATCTCCAAATGATTGTGTTCACAGGTTGAATCCCCAGTGGAGAATGTAAGCTCTTTGAGGGCTCTCTTCTGTTGTGTCTCCAGGATCTAGCAAGGCTCCTTGTACATAGTAACTGTTTTTAACTTGCTGCCCTCGAAGAATAATGAGGGTAGCCTTCTCCAGCTCATTTTATAGATGAGGGAACTGAGGCAAGCAGGGTTAAGTGACCTATCCAGGGTCACCACCATTGTCATGTACTTGGGTCAAGGCACCAACGACTCAGTGGAGATGGGCCTAGAGCTCTTTACTGAAAGAAGGTGAGCCCTGATGAGGGGCTGGGTGCTCTCCATGCTCCAGGTTTAGACTTAGCGGGAGATAAGGGCCAGGACCGCATGTTTTAACTTTCTCTGATTCCCAGTTGGAGCCTACCTCCACAACAGCTTGCATATGCTCTTCCTCTCTTCCTTTGCCCTTGCTACCACTGTGGTCCCAGCCCTCCTTACCATCTACCCGGGCTTTCACACTAGCCACCTCCCAGGTCTTCCGCCCCCACTCTCCCCATACTCCAAGCCATCTTTCCTACTGCAGCCAAAATTAGCTTTCTCTACAGCATCGGTTCTCAACCTGTGGGTTATGTTCAATTTGTAACAATGAAAATACATCCTGCATATCAGATATTTACATTACGATTCATAACAGTAGCAACATTACAGTTATGAAGTAGCAACGAAAATGATTTTATGGTTGGGGGTCACTACCACATGAGGAACTGTATTAAAGGGTCACAGCATTAGGAAGGTTGAGAACCACTGCTCTACAAGTTGATCAGATTTTATATTTAATTAAAACATTAATTAATTATTAATGCTTATTAATACATAATTTGATTGCTTAATAAAAATATAAAATTTTATATTTGTGTTTATAAATAAAACAAAAGCAAATTGTGCATAAGACCTTTGGTTTCATGTACAATCAATCCTCTTTTCCTTTCTATTTGGTGTTTAAGTTCAGAGTAAAAGAAAAAAATTTTTTCTTTTTAAAGATAAAGATCAGGGGCAGCTAGGTGGCACAGTGAATAGGGCACCAGCCTTGGAGTCAGAAGGACCTGAGTTCAAATTTGGCCTCAGACACTTAACACTTAAGCCCAAATGCCCTGCCTTCTCCCTCCAAAAAGCAAAAAAAAAAGAGAAAAAGATCTTTCTGATGTGTGAAATGTTTCCTGATTCCCCTATCCCACCAACTACTAGCTCCCTCCCTCATTACCTCATTTCTATTTTACATAATTACATATATTTATGTACATAAAGGTTTCCACTGATAAAACAGAAGCTTCCTGAGGGCAGGGAAGGTTTCCTCAGGGCCTAGTACAGTGTCCAGCACATAATATGCACTTAAGAAATGCTTGATGATTGATTGCATGTTACAGTCAGGTTATTCCTGTGCTAGCCCAGTGCTCTATCCACTGTGCCTCCTAGGCAGCCACTGCCTCTCCAGGAAAGCTCAAAAGACTTCATCTGACATTAAAGGTTGTCTCTAACAGGGGTTACCCACATTGTGATGTTACCTCTTGATTCCTTTCCACATACTCAATGCCTCCACAATTCTTTCTCTGGCCTCAGAATTGGGACTGAATTTTCTTGCCTACACACTTTCACTCAGGCTGTTTCCTGTGTTTAGAATGTCTTCCCTTTCTACTTTTACCCATCAAACCCAAGTTTTTTTTAGAGCCTGACCTCCAGGAAACCTTCCCTGATTCCTTCCTATTAATAACGGCCTTCATCCTCACGTGGCGTGCTGTTCCCAAGTCTCATTCATTTATCTTGGAATAAATTACGACTATGTGTATGTTGTGGATCATGCAGCTGAGAGCTTCACAGGACTTTGGAATCATGGAATTTGAGAGGTGGATGGAACCTTAGTGTCCAAGCCATCAACATACCTACCAGAACTTAGCACAGAGCCTGGCACAAAGCAGCCACTTAATAAATGCTTATTGATTATTGACTGATTACTTAGCGAACAAGCAGTCATCCAGCCTGTATCTGAAGACCTCCAAAGAGGGAGAACTCATGAGGCAGCCCATTTTGCCCAGGGGCAACTCTAATTATTAAGATTTTCTTGACATCGAGCCTCAATGGGTCTCTTTGCAAGTGCCATCACTGGTTGCTGATCCTGCCCTCTGAAGCAGAACAAATCTGATCCATCTTCCATGTGAAAACCCTACAAATACCTGAAGACAGTTATCACGTCCCCTCTTCTCCACACTGAACTTGCCCAGTTCTTTAAACATAAAGACATCCAGGTCTTCCATTTTACAGAGGAGCTGAAAGAGGCTCAGGGGAGAGAAGGAGCTTGCCAAGATCACACAGCTAATAAATGAGGGAGTCGGGATTTGAACCTAAGTCTCCTGACTCCACATCCAAGATACCACAACACCAAGGGCAAATACAAAACATGCATACTATAAGGGGTCTGAATAGAGGCCAGCCCTATATATGTGAGGGGGGAAAAATATTCCATGGGTATCAATTGAGAAATTGCTCTGATTATAGGTTGCATTCAAGCTTTAACCAAGCCAGATTTGGGGGAAGAACGCAGCAAACGCTCAGATCAATATGGCAGATAATGACAGGATCCCGACATAGCTGTGTTGCTGTCAGAGCTTTCTTGGGACCTTCATAACAAATAACACCCATTTTTCCCCCTATATTGCTGACAAAGCCTATTCCCCTCGGTCATACCTCTTGTCGGCAGTCAGAAGATATCTCCGTCTGGTTTTTTCCAGATCATCTTCCCAGACCACAGCCCTCCCGCCCCCCACCCCCAACCTCAGGATAGAGACAGATGCCCAGATGTGCAGAACATTCTGTCCCTGTGCTCATTTGGCTTTGCTCTGGGTTGCAACAATCACACTGCTCACCCTTGGCCCACCCAAGAGACCACGGAGAGGATTGGACCCTGGTGCCTCTGAGTCTCCATTATGCCTGGGCAGAGGGAAATCCAATTGATGCCCTGATTTCAAGAAGGAAAATAGGCCAGGGGTGGCAGGAGGCATGACTGCGTAGTAAAAGGGACCCAGCATTGGCATTTGGGAGCCTTGAGCTCTACTTCTGTCTCAATAGCTAGCATGCTGTGTGACACTGGACTTAGAGCAAACATTGGACCCTGCAGCCTCAAGACCATATGTGTCCCTCTAGGTCCTCAAGTGCAGCTCTCTGACTCCAAACTTCACAGAACAAACCCCTTAATAAAAGGATTTGTTCCATAAAACTTGAACTCAGTCAAAAAGCCGAACCTGAGGGCCTAGAAGGTCATGTTTGGCCTCGAGGCTGCAGGTTCCCTACTCCTGGACTAAGCTATCTCAGTTCTGGCATTCTATGCTCTTTGTTCTAAGGTTCCTCCTGATCCTCATGTTCTTTGATCAGTGTCTTGTGTTCTAAAGGCATCTCTCTGTTCTGGCTGGGAAATCTCTTTTGGCTCTGCCATTCTATACACAGGACCAGTGAAGGCAGGGTGACTCTGACAGTCTTATGTCACGCTTCACAGCAAAGGAGCAAGCCCTAAAGTGCGTGGTCAGATTATAGGGGCTTTAGGAAGACAGAGAAAGAAAGGACAATTCACTGGGGTCTGGGAGTCATTAGGAAAGGTTTCCTGAAAAAAGGAGGATTTGAACTTGATCTCAAAGATTTGGAAGGGCAGAGAAGAAGAAAATACATTCAAGGAGAAAGAAACAGTATCAGCTAGGAAAAGAGCAGAATTGAAAATAAGCTCAGGTTATGGGAGCTAGACAGAGAAGGGGTAACCTGGCTAGAGGGGAGGTGGAATTTGGTCTAAATTAATCAGATAGTCTCAAACCATAGGAAGGACCATATCACTTATCAGCCGAAGAAGCTTCAGTGGTTCCCTATTGCCTCTAGAATAAAGTGATGGCGTGTATGGGGTAATCAAGGAGAACTAATGCCTCTGCTATTTTCAGGGCTGCTCAACCACCTTTGGTGTCCACCTGGCATTCAACTCTCACCTGTGGTTCCAAGAGCATGTGCAGCAGCTGCACCCAGGTAAACCATCTTAGCAGATGTGGGAAACCGGGTTGATAGTAACCAATGGGCCTCAAACCTGTTGGTGAATTAGAGGGTGTCTATCCCCAAGTATGTGAAGACCTCCACTGGCTGAATGAGAAGATGAGAACAATTTGTTCCAAAGGCCAAGAAGGCAGCTGAAGCAGGTGCTGTGGAGTGCTGAGAGCTTGGTCAGAAACCAAAGATGCCTAGGTCATCCAATGCATCCTGAGCCATCGCCAGTCATCCTGAGTTTTGTCCTGCCACTGGACTTCAATGACCCTGGAAGAGAGTGAAGCTGATGACTTTGTGCAATTCTGCCTCACTTAAATCCAATTCATGCACAAGTCAAGACATCACTCTGTGATATCATTGGTCTTCTTGGAAAACAGAAGAGCACCAACAACAACAAGGATAAAGTACTAACCCCACATTCAAAGCCTTTCACAGTCTGGTTCCATCCTATCTTTTCAGAATGGGAAGGGTCAACCAGCCAAAGCTGAAAGATGAATGAGCTCATTAGAACATAGAATCAATTTCAGTTCAACTCAATTCAACAAGAATCAATAAGTGTTTACAATATCTAAAGCATTGTTCTGGGTAGTAAAGCTACAAATTCAAAGGGAAAAACAAAACAGTCCCCTCCTTCAAGGAGTTTCCATTCTTGGGAAAGGGGTGGGGGAGAGAAACAACCTGGACACAGATGCATAAATACTAGATAGATACATAGATACGTAGATAGATACATAGATAGATACATAGATAGATACATACATACAGATACATACATAGATAGATACGTAGACATATAGATGCAGAGATACATAGATATATACATACGTAGACACATAGATACATAGATACATACATAGATACATACATAGATGGATACATAGATATATAGATACTATATACATATACGTGTATGTCTATTTCATCCTTCATTTTCAAAAGGGACCAGTGACATCATGATGCTGGGGTAAAATGGCGGATGATGGGTGATGTCTTGACTTTCACATGAATTGGATTTAAGTGAGGCAGACTTGTACACAGTAAACTGCCTCACTCTCTTCCACAGTCACTGAAGTCCAATGATGGAAGTCAACACCAGCAATAGCCCGGGACGCAGTGGATGACCTTGGCATCTTTGATGTCTGACCAAGCGCTAAACTCTCCACAGAGCCTTCTTCACTCACCTTCATGGCCATTGGAACAGATTGTTCTCAACAGTTCATTCTGCCAGGGAAAGTCTTCACATGCTTTGGGCAGACATCCTGCTAACTCATCAACAGGTCTGAGACCCGTTGGTTATCCTCAACCTGGTTTAGCCCACTTGATGAGATGATTTACCAGGGTGTGGCCACTGCTTATGCTGCAGCTTCTTGGAACCACAGGTGAGAGTTGGATGATAGGTAGGTAGCTGGGGTGTTCAGGGAGGACTAGCATCTCTGATGTGAGGGCTGCTTATGTATGTATGTAAATACAAAGTGGAGGGAGGAGAAAGTACTAAGAAATTGGGAAGAAAAGACCTGGAAGAAACATGAGAGGTCACTCATTTCAACTCCCTCAAGTCCAAGGTCAAATGAACCTGAGGACATAGAATGTAGAATGCCAAAATGGAGGAGTGCTTAGAAGCTAGAACATCAAAGTTGGAGGGAACCTTAAAGATCATCAAATCTAACTCTTCCCTGCTTCCTTCCCCTTTCTATAGAGGAGGAAACTGAGGCCTAGAGAGGGAAGAGACTTGCCCAAGGTCATGCAGCAAGTCATCCACAGAGGTAGGTTAAAACCTGGGTTTCCTGGCTTTCCCAGGCCAGGCTTCTTCCCACTACTGTACACTTTCTGCAGGCAGGAAGCAGAGGCAGGGCTAGCCGTCACTCTGGGGATTGACGAAATGTTTCCCAGCCCCTTCCCCAGCTGCTGACAGCCCAGCTGGCCAGCTGTTTGTCTGGGGAGATGGTTCCGGAAATATTCTGGGGAAGCAGGCAGCCCAGGAAGGCCAACTGCCTGCCTCTCCTCCCCTTCCCTTCTTTCTCCAGGCCCAAGCTCCTGGTGCCCACGGGGAAGGCAGGAACGGAGGCTGAAGCACCTGTTCTAGGGACTCTCAGCTCCCGGCCCAGCTGGGGAATTGCTCAGAGCCTGAGAACATCATTAGGATCGGGGTGTCAAGCTGGCTTGTGGAATCCAAGCTACTTTCCCTAGGGGCAAAGGAAGAGCTCCAAAGTTGCAATCGATACCTTCTTTCCCTTTCTTCCGGCTGAAGGAAGATGCAGAGGACTGAAAGTTCCTCATGAGAAAGTACTTCCTAACAATGAGAGGCAGCCAGCAATAGAATGGGCTATACTGCTATGTGGTGAGCTCCCTGTCACTGGAGATGCTCAAGCAAAGCTGAATGAGGCCTGGCCAGGGAGCTTGGACTGGATACCCTCTGAGAGCCCTTCCAGCTCATGGCTCCAGGCTGAGCCCTGGCCCTGGTTGCATGCCCTGACCCTAGACTGTGATTAGGGGAAAGCAGGATGCTGTTCCACTTTTCTAGTGCTTCATACACAGTTAGCTCTTAGGAGACCTTGGTCCTTGAACTGGCTCTTCTCATTCCTTGCTATGTAAC
>JAQQSU010012105.1:0-12003 GCA_028627135.1 Pseudochirops cupreus
CATGTGTATGTGTGTATGTATATGTGTGTGTGTGTTTATGTGGGTATGTGGGTGTGTGTGTGTATGTGTATGTGTGTGTGTGTGTGTATGTGTGTATGTATATGTGTGTGTGTGTGTATGTATATGTGTGTGTGTATGTGGGTATGTGTGTGTGCATGTGTGTGTGTGTGTATGTGGGTATGAGTGTATATAACAGAATTTATGTTGATGTTTCACAGTGAAGATTTACAATGATGGCATGATATGTTTAATGATAATAGTATTAATGTAATAATAACTGGCATTTATATGGTGCTTTATTGATAGCAAAACAATCCTCAAATAAATGTATTATTTAATAATAGCATCTATATTACAATATTAATGTTAAAAATAGAATTTATAATATTTGTAATTAGCAATAACATTCACATAAATTTTATGTTTAATAACATTTATATTGTATGATATTTAAATTTAATTATGATAATAGTATTTATACAAAATAATATTGCTAGCATTATTTATACATTGCTTTGGGGATTGTGAAATACTTTACAAACGTAATTTCATGTTTTACTCTCAGAACAACCCTAGGAGGAAGGTACTCTCTTGCTCTCTCTCTGTATGCAGACATACACAAACGTGTGTGTGTGTGTGTGTGTGTGTGTGTGTGTGTGTGTGTGTGTGTGTGTACCCATTTTACAGATGTGAAAACCTGAGGCAGATAGAGATTGTGTGACTTACCCACAGTCACAAAGCCAGTCAGTTTCTGAGATTCAATTCAAACTCAGGGCTTCCTCCTCCAGATCCCCCTAGCTGTCAGTCTCTCATGTATCAGGGATATATAGATTATTGTAAGCACCTAGATTCAGAATTGTAAGAGGTCTTATGGACATCTCCTCAAATTCTTTTATTTTCAGATGAGGATATTGAGGAGAAAGGAAGTGATTTATCAAGCAAATGATGGAGTTAGCATTCGAACCCAGGATTTTAGGCTCCTTGTCCAGACTACTTTAAGGGTTCATATGGTTTATGCAATGAAAATGCTGTGATTAGCCTGGGAGATGAGTTCTCTTTATTTCTGGTGGCATAACTGCACCTTTCAGCATTACTACGGGGTTAGTCAGATCCAACAAACTGCCTCCGCCCTAGTGCCATGTTTATCTCTTGTACAACACGTGCAGCCCTTAGGTATTCAAGTTCAAATGTGGCAACTCTATTGTCATCACAGAGGAGAAAAGAATCCTGGAGTCCCTGAGTTCAGAGGGACCTTAGAGGCTTTGAATACAGCCCCTAATGGAAAGAGAATTTCCAATGCTTGCAGACACCTTTCATCCCCCTCGAGTCTTCTTTTTTCTAGCCTAATAATGAAGAAAAAAAAAGGGGAGCTGGCTAAGCTGCTTCTCCCTGTGGATGCTCCTCTCTAACCAATCAACTCGGATTTCTAAAATGATCTCAAATAATGGCTTTTAAATAAAAATTGTAAAACAACTTGCAAATTTATTTTATTATCTCATTTCGTCCTCATACAAACACCAGGAGGTGGGAGGTATTGTCTGTTTTTGTTCTGGTGGTTGTTGTTCTTGTGGTTGTTGCCTTGATCAGTCCAGTCTGACTCTCTGTGACCTTATGGACCAAGTATCTGTGGTGTTTTCTTGGCTAAGATACTGGAGTGGTCTGCTATTTACTTCTCTCCTAGATCCTTTTTGTCAGGCAATCAGAGGTTTAGTGACTTGCCTAGCCTCACACAGTTAGGAAGTGTCTGAATCTGGATTTGAACTCAGTCTTTCTGACCCTAGGTCCAATGTTCTACCCCTTGAGCCACCAGCTGCCTTGAGAAGCTATTATTATCCCCTTTTTATAGATGAGAGAGATCAAGTGACTTACCCAGGGTCACACAGCTAGAAAGCATCTGAAACAGGATTTGAACTCAAGCTTTACTGACTCTGAATCCAGTACTTAACTCACTAAAACAAAATTATTGTAGAAGAGTGAAGGGAGGAAGTTAACTAAAAATGAATATGTATATAAGCATGGTCTAGTAATAATAGCCTCCGGACTGCTAAAGCTCAGAATGGGCCCTGGGTACTGAAAGAATTCAGGTTATGATTGTCAGACCTCCAATAAGTGTCAGTGACTCCCTAATACCTCTAGGTTCAAATCTAAACCTTTTATTTGGCATTTAATGTTCTTCATAACTGGACCACTTCCTATTTTGAAGTTGACAGTTCAGCCATGGTCCTACTTGCTTCTTATCACACAGAATTCTTCTTCTCCCAATTCTATGTCTTTATCAGCTGTCCCATGTGCCTAAAATGCTTCCCCTCCTCACTTTCACTTCTTAGAATTCCTGACTTCTTTCAAAACTCAATTGAAATGCCACCTTCCTTGAGTCCTTACCCATTTCCCCTAGTTGTTAGTGCCTTCCCTTTGAAGGATAACTTGCATCTAATATGTATATTTCTTATCATATATGTGTATATACATGGTTTCTCATTAGAATGCAAACTCCTTGAGGGCAGATACTATTTTCCCTATTTCTTTTCTTCCCCAAAATTAACACAATATATGTCATAGATGCTTATTGTTTGACTGATTGACTCATATAACAGTCATATGAGTAGCTAAATATTGATTTTGGAGAGAGGTCTCTAATTCAGTGTCACAGGTTCTCATCCTTGGTCCTGTGTTGTTCAACATTTTGATTATTGAATAAGATGAAGGGATATTGATGCCAGCACTTTCATCAGATCTGAAGATGAAACAAATTTGGGAAGTATAATTAATACGTCAGATGACAAGATTACCACCCAGAAAAGATCTTTGACAGACTGGAATGACTCACCAAAATTAGCTTATCTGCAATACAAACAATGTTTGCTGATGACTTTAGGTAGAGGCTTCTTATCATTTTAAGGAAAAACAAATTTAAACCTATGCTTTCAAGTATTTTTAATAATAAGGAATGTTATATTTTGTCAAAAACTTTCTTCTACATCTATTGATATAATAAAATAATTTTTTTTTATATAATTAAATATATTAATAGTTTTCCTTATGTTCAACCATCCATACATTCCTGGTATAAATTCTTGGCAGAATTTTTAATCTTTGTGATCTAGTGTTCTGGTCTCTTAGCTAGTATTTTATTTAAGATTTTTACATGCATAGTCATTAATGAAATTGGTCTATAATTTTCTTCCTCTAGTTTTACTCTTTCTCATTTAGGTATCAGAAACACATTTGTTTCATAAAGGAATTTGGTAGGGCTCCTTCTCTGCCTATTATTACAAATAATTTAGGAATCAGTTGATCTTTAAATGTTTGGTAGAATTCCTTTGTAAATCCATCTGGTCCTAATGCTTTTTTCTTAGGAAACTCATTTTTGGCCTGTTCAGTTTCTTTTTCTAAAAACAAGTATTTTTATATATTCTATTTCCTCTTCTGGTAACCTAGGTAGTTTATGTTTTTATAAGTTTTCTTCCATTTTAAATTAAATCATTAAATTTATTGGCACATAATTGGGCAAAATAACTCCTTACAATTGCTTTAATTTCATTTTCATTGGTAGTACATTGGTAGTTTTTTATTTTTTGATACTAGTAATTTGGTTTTCTTCTCTTTTAAAATTTTTTTTTTGAGGGGAGATGGCAAGGCATCTCGAGTTAAGTGACTTGACCAAGGTCACACAGCTAGTAAATGTGTCAAGTGTATGAGGTCAAATTTGAACTTGGCTCCTCCTGACTCCAGAGCTGGTGCTCTACTCATTGCACCACCTAGCTGCCCCTTCTTCTCTTTTTAAATCATATTAGCCAATGGTTTATCTATCATTGTTTTTTCATAAAACCAGTTTCTAGTTTTTATTTATTAATTCAATCAGTTTTCTTTACATTCAATTTTATTAATCTTGCCTTTAATTTTTAGGATTTCTAATTTGGTGTTTGAAGATTTTTAATTTGTTCTTTTTCTAGTTTTTTTAAATTGCATATCCAATTCATTGGTCTGTTCTTTCTCATATTTATTGATTTAAGCATTTAGAGATATGAATTTTCCTCTGATTACTCCTGCTATATCCCATAGGTTTTGGTATTTTATCTAATTATTGTCATTCTCTTTAATGAGATCATTGATTATTTCTATTAATTTGTTCTTTAATCCACTAAATCTTTAAAACTAACTTGTTTAGTCTCCAATTAATTAATTTTGGTCTCCAAATATTAGCTAAGAGACCAGAACACTAGATCACAAAGATTGTAAATTCTGCCAAGAAATTATACCAGGAGTGCATGGATGGTTTAACATAAGGAAAACTATTAATGTATTTGATTATATAAAAAAATTATTTTATTATATCAGTAGATGTAGAAAAAAGTTTCTGACAAAATACAACATTCCTTATTATAAAAAATACTTGAAAGCATAGGTTTAAATTTGTTTTTCCTTAAAATGATAAGAAACCTCTACCTAAAATCATCAGCAAATTTTTAATAATTTTACTGCATTATAATCTGAAAAAGATGCTTTTAATATTTCCACTTTTCTGCATTTAACTATAAGTTTATATACATACACACACACACACACACATATATATATAAAACCATTTATATATAATATGTGGCTAATTTTTGTAAAGTTACCATGTATTGCTGAGAAAAAGATATATTCCTTTCTATTACTATTCAATTATCTCCAGATAAATATCATTAATATTTATAATAAAAAATATATCTAGCTTATCTTAAATTCTATTCATTTCCTTGACTTTTTTCTTATTTATTTTTTTGTTTTATTTTGGTTCAGCTAGTTTGGAGAGGGAAAGATTGAAGTTCCCTGCTGTTATAGTTTTGCTGTCTATTTCCACCTGCAATTCATTTAGCTTTTTCTTTAAAACTTTGGATGTTATAGCATTTAGTGAATAGGTTTAATATTGATAGTATTTCATTTTCTATGTTACCTTTTTATCATGATGTAGTTACTCTGTTAATCTCTTTTAATTAAATCTAATTTGACTTCAACTTTTTCTGAAATCATGATTTCTCCTCTTGCTTTTTAAAAAATATCAGCCTTTTATTTTCACTATGTGTGTGCTTCTTATTTATAACTGTGTTTCTGATAAACAACATATTGCTGGATTCTCATTTTTAATCCATTCTGCTCTCCATTTCTATTTTATGGGTGAGTTACAGTTACTAGGTGTGTATTTCCCTCCATTCTACTTTCCCTCCCTGCTTATCCTTCTGTCCCTCTCTTTTTACCCTAACCTTTATCTACTCTTTGAAGAGCCTCTCCCTTATCCTCTCCCTTTACTCTCCTATTTCTTGAACTGCATATCACTCTAAAAGTGCCTCCTTTTCCCTATTCCCTCACTTTCTTATTTCTTGGTAAGTTAAGAAAACTCTTATACCCTTCTAGAAGTATGTTATTTCCTCTTTAACCCCGTTTCTTAGAGAATAAAGTTCTGTCATTACTAGCCTTCCAACCCACCTGCCTCCAATGTAACAGTTTTTCCATTCATGCCTTATTTGTATGAGATAATTGCTCCATTTTACCTCTTCCTACCCAATTTTGTTTTTTAGGATCATTCCATCATACTTAACTCAACCTCAAACTTTCTATCTATGTATGCTCTTTCAAATCACCTAAGTAACATCCCTTTTTTTTTTTTGAAGGGGGGAAGGCAGGGCAATTGGGGTCAAGTGACTTGCCCAAGGTTACACAGCTAGTAAGTGTCTGAGGCCAGAGTTGAACTCAGGTCCTCCTGACTCCAGGACTGGTGCTTTATTTACTGAGCCACCTAGCTGCACCAATTATAACATTCTTAAGAGCTACAGATAACATTTTCTGATATAAGAAGCAAACATTTTGACCTTCTTAAAACCTTTATAATCAGGGCGGCTAGGTGGCACCTTGTGTTTCTCCTGAATCTAGCAGGTCAAATTTTTCATTCAGTCCTGGTCTTTTTTTCACAAATACCTTAAAGTCCTTTAGTTCATTAAATATTAATTTCTTCCATTCAGGATTACACTCAGCTTTGCTGGGTAAATTATTCTTGGGTACAAGGCTAGTTCCTTTGCTCTTGGGAATATAATCTTCCATGCCCTGTGGTCTTTTCATGTAGAAACTGCCTCAATCTTGTCTTATTCTGACTGTAGCTCCACAGTATTTTTTTTTTAATTCCTAGCTGCTTCTAATATTTTCTCCTTGACCTGGGAACAAAGTTTTTATTCTTTTAGCAAACAAAAAAGAAATGAGGGGGAAAACTTCATTAGAATTAGCCAACATATCAACTGAGTTTGACAGTATAATCAATGTTCTGCACCCATAATCCCACCTCATACACACCTCTGCAAATTGTGGAGGGAGATACATCTTCTTATCTCTCCATTAAGGGAAATTTTGACCATTATAATTACACAGTGTTCCATTTTCTTTCTTTCTTTCTCTTTACCTTGTTGTAGTCTCTGTTCATTTTTCTTAACTGGTTCTGCATACTTCACTTTGCACATCTCCATCTAAGTCTTCCCAAGTTTCTCTAAATTGCCCATATTCAGTGTTTCGTACAACACAATAATATTCCATTAAATTCACATACCATAGTTTGTTTGACCATTCCAATGAATACTTTGTTTCCAGGTCTTTGCCAGCACAACTTTTCTGTTTATGACACTCTGCATGGTATAGTGTTATACTGAAAAGAGAGACTTAATGATGTTTTAGGATGGTAACAACTCCCTTTCTTGAGACAGTATCCCGAGACCATGAAAGAGACCAGGTCTATATATATGAAGGTAGTTTTTATTCTAAGAGACTGTTCAATCCTCTCACCAAACAGGTGTTTGGCAATCTTCAAAGTCCATCTGTATGCTGAAAACACTAGAAACTGATTTTAATGTTCTTGACCTTGATTAGTACTAGATATAGGGAAATTGGGTGGTGGGGGGATCTGCTTTGGGTAAAGGCTGGAAAGTCACCCATGTTGCAGGTTAAGACTTATCAGGATGAGGAAACTGAGACAACCAAAAATGAAGTGACTTCTCTAGGGTCACAGAGTGAGTGTCTGGAGGTTGTAGCACCAACATGATATTCATAGCACCAATGGTGACAATGAATATACTGGCACAGTTCTGAATTGCGAAATATAACAGACTCTCCATGTAGAAGACAGACGTAAAGCATTTATTAAGACACCAGAAAATCAAATCCCAACACCAGAAAGTCAAATCCATCATAGCAACAAAGAAGTTAATACACCATAATAGAGCATGATGCCACACCATTCTTTAGACTTCCAGCAAATAAACACTCACAAGCCTAGCTGTCTCATTGCCTGCGTCCTCTCCTCCCACCATTCTAACTACTCTGACTCCCAGCTTCCTCTGGGTTCTGCTGCACTGGTTCAGCAAATTCCTCCTACCACAGGCTCCATGTGATTATATTCAACCTATTAAGGGGCAGGGAAGATCTTTAAATTCCCATCACCACTACAGGGCTCAAATTTGAACTCAGGTCTTCTTGACTGCAGATCCACTTCATGCACCACCAAGATGCTTCTGTGGTTTCTAGTGCGGTCAATGAAATATTTTAGCACCATTTCCTTCTTTCCTCACTCTCAACACAAAAATGAACAACTCCCCCACTTCCTGACTTTGCCCTAGTTTCTGAAATCCCACCATTATATTCACTCCTTTGATTAGAAGTCCTGAAAGCAGCCAGGTGGTGTAGTGAATAAAGCACTAAACCTAGAGTGAGGAAGACTCCAATTCCTGAATTAAAATCTGGCCTCAGACACTAGCTGTGTGTCTCTGGGCAAGTCACTTAACTCTATTTACTTCCTTTTCCTCATCCACAAAATGGGTTGGGGAAGAAAACAACAAACCACTCCAGTATCTTTGCCAAGAAAACCCCAAATAAAGTCACAAGGAGTTGGACACATGTAGCAACAATACAACATTCACAGCACTGATGGCAATTGCAAACATAGTGCTCCATCACAAAATATGACTGTCCATATAACAGACAGAAATAAAACATTTGTTCAGACACCAGAAAACCAAATCTCAACACCAGGAAATCAAAATCCATCATAGCAACACAGAAGTTAATATACCACATTGTAGCAGAGAACCGCATCATCCTTTAGCCTTCCCACAAACAAACATTTACTCACAAGGCTAACTGTCTGCCTGGGTATGTCCTCTCCTCCTCCTTCTCTAAATGCTCTGACTCCCAGCTTCCTGTGGGCACTCTTCAGCAGATTCCTCCTACCACAGGCTCCCTGTGATTACATTCAAATCAGCTGGGTCTTCAAATTTCCTTAGACTTATTAAGGGGCAGGGAAGATCTTCAAATTCCCATTCCCATTACAATACAACTGAACAATACTGAAGGCAGATGCTATAATTCAAGTAATGTATTGTTATTATAATTATTTTAATATTTTAGTCTAAATTAAATTACTAGATTAATTCAAAGGGCAACATCCTAAAGAAATAGGACTCAACAAAAAAACTTTGATCAAATGAGAAAAAGGTCTGGAACACAGCAAGGGAAGGTAGGGGACTTCTTGTCAGATAACAATGAAATAATAATAATAGCAGGCATTTATATATTTCTTCAAGGTTTACAAAATGCTTGATAAAGATTATATAATTTAATCTTCACAACCTCTTTGGGAGGTAAGTGCTATTATTATCCTCCATTTTTTATATAAAAAAGCTGAGGTAGACAGAGGAGAAATGATTTGTCCCACAGGTAGTAAGTGCCTGAGGCTGTATTTGAACTCAGATCTTTCCTAAATCTAGTACTCTCTTCACTGCTCAACCACATTTCCTGAAAGGTCTTTGAAAACACAGAGAGGAAAGAAAAAGAGCAACCAGAAATTAGTGTTCATGTCCCCAAACACCAACCTTAAAATTTTGACCAAAGGAGACTCTGCCCCAATCCTACTCATATTCATTTCTTTAATAACTGCCTCACAGGCATGGCTACCAGATAGTAAAAAGTGGAAGAAGGGCAGGAAGAGATAGGATATATATTTCTTAGTGACTCTCGCAGGGATGCTTGCAGGGCAAACAGAAACTTCATCCTCCTTAGCCCTCCCCTCCCAATCCATCCCTATCGCTCTAACCTTGAACATTACTAACTTTCTAATAGCCGGGCCGCCCTAGAAGTCAATCACATAGGAAAGGCCTCCAGTTCCCTGGAGGCTCTGCTACCCCTTGATTGAATTTTCTTTCATTTTGCTCCACCTAAATCATTTGAAAACTAAAGCTGAGGTCCCAGTGATAAATGAAGCTGCTTCCTGAAGAGTTTGGCCTGGCCCCAGAGCATCAGCTCACGTACCAGTTTATTGTACATTAAATCATGTGTACTTTTTGTGACAAGATGGTAACAACAAAAATGTAGGTGATTCTCTAAGAAAGCTGAAATGCTATATTTTTGCAACTGGAAATTAGAAATGTATTATTAATGTTGAGTATTAATTATATATTTTAAACCTTGTGTTGTTGAGTTGACAGGGGGAATAATTTTTAGAATAATACCAGGCCTACCAATATGCAGCACACTCCTTTTATTACACTCAAATTCTATTTCCTTTGCACATTAATATTTCATTAGAAATTATTTACTCCATCTTTCTATCAGTCATTCTTCTTCGTCTGATATCCAACTTTAGATGAGTCTTTCCTCCCTCCACCTGTCCCCTCCAGCCAAAGAGTGAAAGTTTCCCACAAGGAAAGGTCTACTATTTTAGAGAACACCACCAAAAAAATAGAAATTAAAGTTTTCCTTAGTCACCTAGAAAATCTACCTACACAAATTATGGCAATTTCTCATCTGGGGTCAAGATTATTCTGCCTGGTCAGACTATGCTTTTTGCCTGCTTTATCATGGCTCCATCTTCCAAGGAAGATTTTTCCTCCAATCCGTCCTACTAGTACTTCCAGATTAATTTTCTAAATGCATGAAAAATGCATTCTTAGCAAGTCGCTCAATTGCTCAAAACTTTTCAAGAAGTCCCCATTGCCAAATGAATAAAGTCCAATCTCCTTCTCCTGGTGTCCAAAACTGCCTACATCTATTATTACCCTATCTTTCCTACTCTGCAGCACAGGGGATAAAGCACCAGCCCCGAGTCAGAAAACCTCAGTGCCAATCTGACCTCAGACACTTCTTAGCTGTGTAACCCTAGACAAGACACTTAACCCTGTTTGTCTCAGTCTGCTCATCTGTAAAATGAGCTGGAGAAAAGAATGACAAACCACTCTGGTATCTTTGCCAAGAAAACCCCAAATGAGGTCACAAAGAATTGGACACCACTAAAACTACTGAACAACAATACCAAAAAACTCTACCTCATTAACTCTGTTCCAACCATATTGGACTATTCATTATCTCATGTTGTATGTGTCCCATACTTTCTCCATGGCTTTGCCTACTCTTTAGTACCTTGATTGTTCCCCTTACTTTTCCTCTGTCTCTGCCTAGCTAAATCCTTCATGACTCAACTCTTCCATGAAGCTTTTCTTGATTCTTCCTGTAAGAGATTATCTTTCTGTCCTCAAAACTGGCCTAAACATTTTAATTTTGTTCTATTTTGTATTGTAGTTATGCACAATATATTGTGCACATTATTATATGTGCATATATATATGCACATTATATTGTGCATATATTAATAAAATCACCACACTTACCACTACCATGTAAGCTCAGTGAGAACAATCTACCTTATTTATACTTCCATAATACCTATGCCCATTGCTCTGAAGCCAAGTAAATTTTTATTATTTGAAATGAAATGGTATTTCACATCAATCCCAGTAATGTACATCCAGTCAAATTGGTCTAATACACACACTGAAAACTTAACATTCTATCTTCTCCTTCCTGAATTTGCACAAATCAACTACATGACCAGAATGCCATACTTTTTCATGAGCATCTCTCTTTATTCCTAGCTTCCTTCAAGGCTTGGTTCAAAGAAAACTGAGGCCAATGACACGACTTTGTCTTTCTCCTTTTCTTTCCATCTATAAAAAAAACCCTTTACTTCATCCCTCACTCTCTCATTTCCCCCATCTCTATCAACAAGGTGGCCCTTCTGCTTGCCAAGACTAATTCCTCTCCATGTGACCTTGATCCCCTCCCTCTCCTGTTTTCTCCAAACAATTGCCCCCTCAATTACGCCTTGTCTCTCTCTAATCTTTAATTTTCCCTATTTACTAGTTCTTTAACTGTTTGACATCCCCAATACATGTCTTGCACTTTCCTTCCTCCATTTCTTTGCTCACTCTGTTCCATTTGATTGGATTGTTCTATCAATCAGCCAATCAGCAAAGATTTATTAAGGACCCATCATGTTTCAGGAACAGTATTACACACTGTGGATTCAAATACAAAGAATGAAGCAATATTATTCTCAAGGAGCTTATATTCAAACAGGCAAGTCAAGCACACATATGAATATATGCAGAATAAGTGTAAAAAGTACATACAAATATGTGCAAAGTAAATATTCGAGAGTTTGTAAGGGATGGTCCTGTTATGCCTCACCTGATTCATATGTAGCATCTCAAACTCAACATATGAAAAACATTGGGTCCGTTTTCTTTTCCCTCAAACCCATGCCTCTTAAGACTTCCTTGTTTTTTGTTCCAAGAACCATCATTCTTTCATTCCCCCAGGTCTGTGTTGAGGTTAGAATTGGGAGAGCTGGTCCAGTTTTTGAAAGAATTCAATAAGATCTTTTCTTTAGCCAATGGGAGCTTTATTGATGCAAAAGCATATGGGCCCGAGATTTAGTAAATAGCTAAACCAAGGCATTGATATAAGACAAGCACCAGACTTACAAAGACAGAAAGCTACATAGCCTGTAGGATGATGATGTAATTTTTATGGTTTCTAAAGGGATTTGGAGATTTAGAGACAAGACAAGTCTTGCAAGACAAGGACACGGAATGAGGATGATGAATGACACAAGATAAGGGAGACAAGAGAATCCCATGACCCAGGATG
>JAQQSU010012106.1:0-12003 GCA_028627135.1 Pseudochirops cupreus
GGAGCTGTTCTTACTTTGCTTCTTATGCTTATTCTTACTCATGGTTCTTCAGACTGTGATTTTTTTTTTTTAAATCTCTGTGGGGCTCTGCTTTCAGAAGGGAAAGCTCTGTCCCAAATCGCTGGGGTCCTCCTGGCTGCCGTAGCTCTCAGGAAGATGCTGGGAGTCTTCCTAAATACTTCCGGCTAACTGGATAATAAAGACTCCAAGACGGAGGCCCAAGGCAGCGATCCAGATCCAGGCCGCTCAACGCGAGAGCACTGGCCTGAGAACAATCGCTAAGTCCCCCTGCTGTCTTCAGGCCGCGGGCGGGAAGCTACAAAGCAGAGGCGTACCTGGCTCCTCCTAACTTATAATTGTATGGCAAAATTTTTCAGTCCACGTAGGATTTTGCTGTTTTCTCTATTAAGTTCCATCTTATTAGATCTAGCTCATCAGTCTAGAATTCAGTGTCCTTTTGGGATCCTGCCTCTTATTCAGTATACAAGCTATTTCTTCTAGTTTTGTGTTATCTGCTTATCAATTGTTCTATGTTCCATATAACTGATAAAAATATTTTTTTTAACACTTTTTTTTCTGCCTTTTTGGAGGGCAGTTGGGGTTAAGTGACTTGCCCAAGATCACATGGCTAGGTTTTGTGTTAAATGTCTGAGGCCGGATTTGAACTCAGGTCCTCCTGACTCCAGGGCTGGTGCTCTAATTCACTGTGCCACCTAGCTGCCCCAACAAAATCTAATTCATTTTTATTTGTTTTTTGCTTTTTGGAGGGCAATTGGGGTTAAGTGACTTGCCCAAAGTCTCACGGCTAGTAAGTGTGTCAAGTGTCTGAGGCCTGATTTGAACTCAGGTCCTCCTGACTCCAGGGCCAGTGCTCCACTCATTGCGCCACCTAGTCACCCCAACTGATAAAAATCTTGAAATGCACAAAGACAGATGAGACACCACAATATACCTCCCCACATTCTTGTTCTGTACCCATCAATGGTTATTCTTCCAGTCTGCTCATTTGACCAGTTAAATGAATTCATTTAACTATTCTACCATCAAGTCTGTATCTCTTCTATAAGGATAACATAAAAAACTCTATAGTGTTATACCATGCCTAGTAGTTTCTTTATTAGTAGTCATGTACCCAAGATCAAAGAATGAAGTCAGTGAGTCATTGGTTTATAATTTTCAGATTCTGCCTTATTCCCCTTTGTCAAAGTCTAGATAAATTTGCTTCTGTCCAATTCTGTTACTTTCAGATATTCAAATAGGTCTGTGATCTCACTGATTTAGAATTTCCTATCAACAATGCAGATTGTGATCCTACCATACTCAGTCATTATGTCTGACTTGCCTACATTCGTCCAAAATTTTGTCACAGGTGTCACCCAAAAATTCTGACTGCTTTCTTTGTTTTCTCCCAATGCCATGAGGATACAAGTAGAATACTCTGATTTTGCCATGTGACCAGCCCATTTTCCTTTGTTATCATATAATTTTTTGGTAACATCTTTTACTCTTACTCTTCTTCAGAGTTCCTTATACATTTCAACCTGCTTACACCTATCATGTGCTTCTCTAGTGCTCTTTGTGATACTAATTTTTAAAAATCTTCAGAAGTAATTTCATTCCATGTCTCACTACTAAATAGTATCACTGGAAGAACGTTAGAATTAAAAATATAAGCCTTTGCGTTTTGGGAGAATTTGGGTTCCATAAGCTACTTTATAGTTTTCTGAAGACAATCCAGCAAACTGTCCTCCTTTTCAGCTCTGGGCACAACCTTGATGTCCAGCTATACTGTCCATCCTAGATAAACATACTGGTAGATGAGCTCAATAGGCCGGGCAAAATCTATCCAAAGGCAATTGGTAGTTCAGTATGTAGAGCATTAGACCTAGAATCAGGAAAACCTGAGTTCAGATCTGGCCTGAGGCACTTACTGGTTCTGTGACCCTGAGTAAGTCATTTAAATATTGTTTACCCTTTTTCCTATAAACTATAAAATGGGAATCATTTTAGCATCTACCTTGCTGGGTTGTGGTGAGGATCAAAGGTGATAAATTTTGTATGAAAACAAACAAAAAACCTCTTAGCACAGTGCTTGACAGAGTAGGTGCTGAATGTTTATTCCCTTCCTTTCCTTCCCTCTTCATACATTTGAATCTTTTAAAGAGATGTTGCAATTGGGCAAGACATACTCTTCATCCACTTGGTCTTTTTGGTGTGAATGGAGAGGTCAGACTCCTTGGAGTAACTGGGTTTTGTGGGTGTTCAAGGAGTAGCACCTGAGGTACGAGGGATTGCTGAGCCCTTTTCAGGACTGCCCATCCACCTTTAGTATCCACCTGCCACTCAGCTTTTACCCATGGTTCCAAGAAGCTGTAGCATGTGCAGTGGCCATACACCTTGGCAGATAGGCTAAACCAGGTTGAGGGAAATCAGCAGGTTTCCAACCCATGAATGAGTAGGGAGATGTCTATAGCAATCAAGACTGGCAGAATGGATGGATGAGATCAATTTGTTGCAGTGGCCATGAAGGTGGCTGAAGCGGGTGTACTTCGAGTTTGGTCAGACATCAAAGATGCCAAAGTCATCCACTGACTTCCAGGCCATTGCACCCTGGGCCATCATCGGTCATTTTTACTTTTGTCTTATCACTGAACTTTAGTGACTGCAAGAGAGGGTGAGGCTGACAACTTTGTGTAACTGTGCCTCACTTAAAACCAATTCATGCGTAAGTCCAGATGTTACCCCATGATGTCACTGATCCTCTTCAAAAGTGAAGGATGTAAAACAAAAGTTCTTAAATGACCCTCACGATATTCTTGGGCTTGATACAATAGCAAAACGTCAACCACAAAAAAGAGCTTCTGGAGGGCAAAGGCCTTGCCATCTATCAGAAACACCACTTGAATTTGGACAGTAGGCTTGATCTTCTCCATCAGAGTGGAATTTTGGCAAACATATCTCTCAGTTTTATCATTTCTTTACTATCAAAGTATCTTCAAAGGGGGCTATTTCTGTTCTTATGTCTTTCAAGGATTCTGGAATGATTTTGATATATGCAAATCCTTTGCATAAGAAAATGAAAAATCCTAGAAGATGATATTTTGTTATACTAAATGAAATGTTTTTTTATGAACCAACCAACAATAAGTATTATGAAATCTTCTTATGTTTGCTAAATCTTTGGGCTGATTGTAAAATAGTAATAATATGGTCCTTTGGTATTCCCATTGTGTCTATTATGTTACACTGATAAAACCTTTGGATAAATTTATTATAGTTAGTGTCCATGTAAATTCTCTTGTTACTTCCCATTTAATTTTTTCAGTTATTTCCTTAAATAGTTCATAGTCCTTTCAATTTTAGTCCACATATTTTTCTCATCATTATTCTTTCTTTTTCTTTTTCAGCTAATTTTCATCTTAGTTTTCATGAGTCAGTAGGCTAACTGTACACAGACAGCTGACACAGGACTAACTCCCACATTATTAACAAAACATATCTGTTCTCTTTCTTTATTTCTTTATGAGGTTATTTGGTGTTTGTCAGTCTAGCACCTACTGGTTCTTTTTTAAAAGAAAATATTCAGGGCATAGAAGTACTAAACCTCTGTGAAATCTGTACATCTCCATCTTCCCTAATTCCTTTCCCCTTAATCCTGCTTTCCAATATATTTTTCCCCATCCTTACCTTTTCCCAACTTTATTTTCCAAACTTTTCCCAATTTTTAGAGTGTATGTTCATTTAATGCATAGGGTCTTTAATAAGTTGTTCATAGAATTTTCCTACCATTTAATCCTCAACAACTGATGTTGGTTCATAACCTGCACTTCCTTTCGTGGTAGTTCATTATGCAAATACTTCCTAATATCACAACTTGTGTTAACCAAGTACTCCATGAATTAATGTTTATTCTTCTCTTGTGAGCATATGATAAAACTGATTCTGCTAACTCCTTTCTTTGTGTCTCAAAGGAGTACCAGTGAGCAATCCCTTCAATTCAGCAGCAATTTCCTTTTGTCTGTTTTCATTTGTAGTAATAATGTCAAATTTGATACAGTTCTGTTCCTCTAGCAATATGCCCACTTGCTCATCATTGGACAAGGATCTCACATTTGGAGTGCCAGTAGTCAAATTTAAGTTTATCAATGAAAAAAAAAGAATAAGGTATGATTCTTAGTACTCTTTACTGTATTTCCTGCCATTCTTGCACCATTACTGTACATATAGAGACTGAGTGGTGATATATCTCTCCTCAGTTAGATGGGTTGGTCCTCTCAAAAGAGACACATTCGGTTGCCACAGACATACTCAAAGCACATCTGACAAGACAGAAATTTCCAGACTTTTCATTCTGCTGACTTAGCCTTTGAGAATGTCCAGCCATCAAAAGAGAAAACTAGGAAAACTATACTATGCGTCAGTCATATTTATCAACATTGTTTTGGACTATTTAAAACAACTAGACAGTATAGAGGTAGGAATATTACTGTGGTGTAGGAAATGATAAGTGGGTACACTTGGAAAAATATGGAAAGAGTTGGATTTATGAAGGAAGAGGTTACCCACCCTTAAAGAAACCGAACATAAATAAGTATAGTATGGTCTTAGATAGATGCACATGAATGTGTATGTCTGTGACGGTGGTTGTCGATATCTGAGTAAGTGTATGAATAGGTATGTATGTTTATCTTTGTGTATATATGCCTATATGTGTGTGTGTGTGTATTGGGTAAGTGTGTGTGTGTATCTGTCTCTATTTGTGTTTAATTGTAACCTTCTGGGAGGGCAGGAAGGGAGGGAGTAAAAAGAACAAAGTAAAAAGTGCACAGATGAGAACAAAAGACAATTTTCGAGGAAGCATAGAAAAGATGCTCTCAAAGGCTGTCAATGCAATCCTTAGTATTTATTATATAAACTTTCTTGAAATGGAAATTTATTGCTGTATATTTTGAATCCTCTCTCATGCTCTGCTGTGCACCTGGCACGGCTTTTTTTTTTATCTCCTCATTCTGTATTATTTTAGTTTTAGTATTTAAGGTTTTTTTTCCTTGTATTTAAGTTTAAACTAAAAACAAATTTACATATTAAATGAAAGAAAATGTTAGACCATGATGAGGCATCAGAGCATGACTTTGTGGAGGAGTTCTTTGGTATCTCTGACATCTTACATAATTTAAAAAAAGATCATGGTTAGGAAACAATCACATGTGGCATTTTTCCCCCAGTACCATGGAATATAGTTAATTTGAGCCTCCCAACCTGAACCCGTTGAGCATAGCTAATTGTTCTCTTGCTGTCTCTCATTTACACATACTCGCTTACCTCCTCTCATGACACATGCCCACCACAAGCTACAGAAGGAGCTAATAGAGTTTGACAGGCCTGTTGACTTTCATTTTCAGCTATTAGAGAAAAAAAAAAAGGAAAATACGAGTTGAGTTCTGATTCCTCTGTTGTCCAGTACCATTGTCTAATCTGTTCTGAGTTTTTCTCCATTCTTTAACGTTTCTCTTTCCTAAAACATAGCAAAACCAAAAATGAACCATGCACCTTTTTGTTGTTGTTGTTCTTGTTGTCCTTGGCATTCATTGCCAGACTTACCTCATTCTGATCTTTAGGACTTCTTGTAAGATTGAGCCATTTTTAAAAAAATTTTAATTTGGTCTCTGTGACATGTCCTTGGTTCCATCACCTTTTGAAAAACCAAATTATCTTTATTCCTTAAAGTATTTGTTAGCTGCTATACTTTGGAAAGAGAGAGCTTCAGCATATGTCTGTATAGTTGAAATCCCATATCAATAGCATCTCATGGTTCCATGCTAAATTTTCTGAACTCCCTGTCTATTTCTTATTTCTATTCTGGTGGTCTTTACTTTATTCCCATGATGATGTTACTTAAATGGCACTGTGCCTTTTAATCTTTATTTTAGTAGTTTTCCATGATCTACTTTAGAGTAAACACAAATTAGCATCACATTGTAATTCTGAAGTCATGAAATTGATAGAAATGGAATAACTGCAAACAAGATGGGCAGAAAAATGCAATCCTGATGGAATTCTGGAAAGCCAAAGGGCATTACCAATCTGACTTGTAGCATTCAACAATATGGCATCTTTCTCTAAAGAGTTGTAAGGAAAACATATCTGAGGCAATGTCATTAATTTATTTAGTTCTTCAAATATTTTCAGAAATCATTTACTTATTTTCACATATGCTCCATGGAAATGATTTTTTGTTTGTTTATCTTTTGCAATGTAGACTGATAATGACTAACGTCTGAAGCTCCACCTTCTAATCTGAAGGATTAAACTTCAAGTTATAAACACATTCATGTAAAGCAGGAATAATATCTGACTCCTGTTTTCCTGACTTCAGTTATATTAGGTTGAATGAGGTAATATATGAAAGTACTCCTGGTTACTTGGAAGGAAAGTATTTCTACAACTTTAAAGTACCTATTGATCATGAGAGTGTTGTTATTATTGCATGATTCAGTTAGATGTATTTTCATTCTGACTTTTCATTGCTAAAACTAGAATTTTTATTACTATGACTTGGCTTTAGAAATCAAAGCTTCAGTCTGTGAGATTTGTTTTACCCTCTCTGATCAATCTAAAAAAATCTACCACTTGCTTAAGCATCTCTCTGAGAATCACACAGGGATATCTTATGATAACAAGGAATCTCTTGATCAATTCAGTAGATGCCCAGTGATTCTTAATCCCGAATCAGTGCAGCTCTCCATCATTTCTTCTCATGGAAATTCATCCATTTAATTACCTGACCAGGATCAGTTGTATGTCACCTTGAGAATGAAAAAGAAAACTTGTACTTATGAATCTGTCAACAAAGAAAGACCTATTTTGTTAGGGAAAAAACAAGCTATTAACAATATATAATAAATTGTTAATTACCTGAAATATATATTTCCTCCCTTTGATTTTGATTTCCTGCTCAGAATTGTTTTAACTCTTATCTTATTGGGTTGTTTAGCATTTGAATCATGACTCTTCTGATTGATGTAACTAAGTTACAAAAAGAGTTCTACAAACTGTAAAAGTTTGTGTATGTTTCCATTTTGAATTTTCAGTATTCTTTTTATTGGGGAACAGCTATTAAGGGAAATACTAGTATATGCTGCAAATACTTCAATATTTAGGGTGAATACTTACTTTCCTATCTGAAATGCTGATTTTCATTTATCCATTGCCACTCAGAACTTGTTTGTATATACATAAATATAATGGATTCATATTATACTAATTTTTCAGTTGTGGCCTTTAGTGCTTAACCAAATTATGGAAAGACATCAAGTTTAATTCCTAAGGACATGACCATCAAGAATTATGTAAGAAAATTTCTCTAAATTGTCTCTCTACCTAAGAGTCAATAATCTGTAATTTATTATAATAAGTGAATAAGTAAGAATTTGTCTCCTCTCTTTTATCCAAGTAGAATTCTTAGATATTTTTCAAGGAATGTTGGCAAAGAATATTGGATAACTCTGTTTTTTGTTGTAGACAGGAACAAACAATGCTTAAAGGGTATCAGATCTGGAAGATCATTTGGTCCAAACCGTTCATTTTACCAAGGAGGAATAAGTGACTGGCAAGAAGTCACACAGATAGTAAGTAGCAAAATTAGGATTTGGAATCTTATTGTTTGACTTCAGATCCAATGTTAGCACAACCATACACAGTGTCAAGTAAATTTGTGACTGAGTGTGCATCTCAAAACAAAATATTGTCTTCCAAATGTTTCAAAAAGGCACATCCCCTTAGTTCAGTGGACTTCTGAGAAATTTGGAATGAGGACCGAGGTGAGAAAGGTTACAGTGATTGGACTGAGGCCTGCCGGTCATTGAACCTTCACTATCGTAGAACCTCATGTGGAAAGGACCTTAGATATCATTTAAGCTAACTCCTTCACTTTACAAATGAGGACATAGAAGTGGAGAGCATTTAAGTTAACTTCTGGAGGTGATGTGCTAATTATTGGCATAGCTGAGACTAGTCTCCAGTTGTCGTGATTCCCATTCCTTCTACTACACTATGATGCTTCCTTATTTTAGAATCAGAACTTAGCAACTGTGGAGTTCCCTAAATAGATAGTTATTCTCACTTAGCATGGTTGCCTGTTTCAATTAGACTGCCACAGCATGAATATTAAGATGTTAGAAAGGAACTTTGGTTTAGGTTTATTGTTCTTTAAATTCTAACATTATTTTATAGGTAAAAGTGTGTTGACAGAAATTTATTATTGGTTCACTAACTTTCTCTATGTTTAATGAGCCAGGCCAAGAATTGGACAAAAGGAACAAAATGGTCTATATTGTCTTTAGGACATTGCAAAGATTTTTAAAATGTCCTAATGCTTTCCTTAAAGGAATGGGCCGCTTTTTAAAAATACCAATGTTCTTCTGGTAATATTATAAGGCTATGAGTCATGGATACTAGAGTCTTCAGAGAATTTTGAAGTTGCAAATGATCTAAAGAATAATGGATAAGTCATTTTTGGAGTATTCTTCAAACTGTTATAAACAGGAAATTTTGTAGAAGAAGTGTAAAGCATTACAGCTATCTCTCCAGTAGGAATCTCCCATAAAGTTTTGGCAAGATAGAGAAAGAGCTGAACAGTAGGGAGAAGCAGGATCAGCTCAGGGCAGAAACAAAGTAGAATGTATATCCTAAGTCAGATATTGAGAATGAGGGGCAGAAGAAGACAAAATGGCACCAGCACAGAGAGAGGTTCCTTTTGACCTTACAGAAACTTTTTCCTTGAAGAGACTATGATAATAAAACTATTTTTGTGCTTTGGGGCAAGAACAGGCTCATGAGATGATTGGTGAGTCAGGAGAGGCTGGAAGCCAACAGGCAGAATCATCTAAATCGTCATCTGAAGTCAGATTTCTGATGGCTGCCCTTGAGGAGGAAACAGAGACCCTCTGAAACACTGCACAGGTTGTAGGTCCCACAGCTGGTTGGACATTGATGCTACAAAATATTGTAAGTGCAAAAGTAACTAGGGACATTTAACATCTCCCTATGGGAGATGACAGAGAGGTTAGAGTTTCAGCATCTGAATTATGTTCTTGGAACTCCTAAGTTTGGGGTGTTCCTATAAACTTGGAAAGGGTCATACCCACTATGGTAGTGAGGCTAGCATCTAAAAAAATACACATATTTGAATTTTTCCTTTGGTTTCTATGGTAATGAGTAAAGCACTGTATGTAGTCAAGCCATAATTGTGTGGTCAAATTCATTAGGCCATGCTTGCTGGATTGGGGTCATTGAGATACAGTAGGGAAGAGAAGAAGACAGTTTCCCAGTGGCTAGAGACTGGGCCAAGAGACTAATTGGAAAAACCCATACAACCCGCGTCAGAAAAATGCTGTTTCAAATCATAGGAATGGGTCTATGCAATAGTCATCATTAGCTTTCTGAGAAACATGGATAATTTAGTGTTTATGCTGTTTGTCCTCAGACACTTCATCTCCTATCTCTTTTCCTTTGGCCATCCGAAATACTTGGAACATACTCTTTCCTTACTTTCCACAGAGTCCCTCTCTTCCTCATAGTGCTGATAGTTAAAGAACCATCTTTGCATGAAGCTTTTCCTGATTTCTCCAACCACCATTGCCCTCCTCTCTAACTACCTGTATTTAACTTATTACCATTATATTGGTAATGCATACATTTGTGTGCTTTCCCCCTTCACATTAGATTGTAAGCTTCTCCTTAGCAGATAGTTTCACTCTTTGTTCTTGTATCTCTAGCCTCTAGCACAGGATCTGGCATATACTAGGCATTTAAGAAATACTTGTTGATGGATCAATTGAGGAAATATGCCAGACTGAATAGTGGTGGGAATGCCAGTTCTTGGCTCATTAATAAATGTGTTAAAGCTTTTAGGCAACAATAAACCCCAGTGTTTGAAAAGGAATGCCATTAAATAAATATATAATTGAAAAAATATGCTGATCATGGAGCAAGAAGGGAATGACCAAAGGACCGTTTCCATATTTGTAAACTTATATTGTCAAGAGAATATAAGGAAATCTCTCTGTGGGGTAAGAGGACCCCATGCAGTGAATTCATAGGGCCATTTGGATAAGAGTCAGTGAGAATAGCCAGGCATGAATGAATTGTAATCTACATTATTGGTGGGAATGTCCACATCAGTGAATAATAGCTCTATCAGAATATTGATATACATTCAGGATTAAATTATCACATGGAATGGTAATCAGGATGAAATGCACATAAATCTTACACAAACAATAAATCCCACCAATTTAGTTGAGGGCCAGTCTTACAATAGCACAACAAAACAATGGGTACGAATGATACTAAGTTTGCTAGCAAAATGGCCCCACACTGTTTCAGAAGGACACACTTTATATATTTGTTTCAAGTTTTATCTGTTCAATTTCCTGAGCTAGAAGCTTTTGAATCCACTTCCTGGTAGATAGTAGGTACTTAATAAATGCTAATTGATTTATTGACCAATAAAGTAATGTTAGAAAAGCATGTTGAACTTTTCAGAAAAGTCATAGAATATGAAGTGGATTATTATTTTTAGTTTAAATATTGTCTTCTTTTCACACTGCAAATTGGCCTTCATTTGTCTCCTTTCTAGACTCTTGGTGGATGGCTTACCATAATTATCAAGCAACCTTTAGGTGAACATATTTTGTTTTTTTCCCCAATCCTGACCATATCCTTTATAGGACTCCATATGGGTAAATTTTTGTTTATGCTCAAAGCTGCTGTTTTTTTATATCAACCCCAATTGTAAAGGATTGACTTTCCTCCATCCCTTCCTTTCGTGAAAAATCGTGGTGTCACTCTGACTTTTATTTAACCTGTTTCTTCCTCTGTTTACCCACGAAGGAGGAGAATGTACACATTTCTATCATATTTTTTTTTCATGGTAGACACCTCTAGTTTATTGTTCTAATAGCAGTTAGACATTGTTGTTATAGTATATATTATGTTATATTATGTTACATTATATCATATCATCTATCAATCATGTGTCATATCATATTATATTGGTTATTATTGTTAGTTTATTGTTCTAATAAGCCTGTTGATCTGATCTTCCTTCTTGCTGTCATCTCCACCTTCCACAAGATATAGAGTCTTTTTAAAAAAATTCATTCCACCCCACAGAAGAGATAATTGAAGGGAGGGAACAAAAAAGCTACAGGAAGTTGTTGTCAGCTTTGGACTGTTTGCCAATGTTCTGTACTCCTCCTGGATCAGATCCTCCATGCAGATAATTCTGTATTTGCCAAGAGATTTTGCAATAAGGGCATTATCATGCCTTGGGCCTGGAATCAGGAAGATGTGAATTCAGATCCAGCCTCAGATACTTACTAGCAGCGTGACCAGGCAAATCTCTTCACTTCTGTTTGACTCAGTTTCCTCAACTGTAAAATGGAGATAATAATAGCACCTATATCCAAGGTTGTTTTGAGGATCACATGAAATAATAGTTGCAAAAAGCTCTTATCACAATACCTGGCACAAAGTAGGTATACATAAATTATTCTTTCTCCTCAGATTAAAAGAAGTTATTTCTTTTTTTTTTCAATGGCTTGTTTATTTACTTTTAGCTTACAAGATCCACAATCCCTTGAGTTTCAGATTTTCTTCCCTCCCTTCCCCCCACCCCCCATGGTGGCATGCAGTCGTGTATAGGATCTGCAAATACTTTCACATTGTACAACAGTCTGGTTGTATAGAGGGGTTGTAACCAATGATGAACAATGGGAAAAAAGAAACAAAACCAAACATGAAAAAGAACAATAGCATGTATTGCTTCAGTCTCCATTTAAACTCTAGTCTTTCTAGATCTTTCTCTGAATGTAGACATCTCCTTCCATCCTGAGACTTGTAGAGTTGTCTTATAACTGTGCGTTGCTGAGAAGAGTCCAGTTCATCAAGGTTGGTCATCACACGTACAATGTGTCTGTGATTGTGTACAAATTTTTCCTG
>JAQQSU010012107.1:0-12003 GCA_028627135.1 Pseudochirops cupreus
CACCGATCACCTCTTGAAAAAAATCCCCAAAAGAAAACTCCTAGGAATGTTATAGCCAGGTTCCAGAGTCCCCAGATCAAGGAGAAAATATTACAAGGTGCCAAGAAGAAACAATTTGAATACTGTGGAAACACAATTAGGACAACCCAGGATCTAGCAGCTTCTACATTAAGGGATCAAAGGGCCTGGAATATGATATTCTGGAGATCAAGGGAGCTGGGATTAAAATCAAGAATCACCTACCCAGCAAAATTGAGTATAATGTTCCAGGGGAAAATATGGTCATTCAGTGAGGTGGAGGACTTTCAAATATTCTTGCTGAAAAAACCAGAACTGAAAAGAAAATTTGATACTCAAATATAAGAAGCGTGAGAAGGTCAACATGGAAAATAAATCATAAGGAACTTATCAAAGTTGAACTATTTAGATGCCAACATGCAAAAAAAATGATTGTAACTTATGAAACTTTTCTCAGTATGAGGATGGGTGAAGGGAATACAAATGTATAAATACATATACATACACATATGTCTATATAGGAGGGTTTATATATGTGTATGAACACATATCTGAGTATGTGTATAGATGTGTACACAAAGGGCACAGAATCAATTAAATAGGAAGAGATGATACTTTAAAAAGTGAAATTCTGAGGTGGAAAAGGATTAGAATGAGAGGAGACAGAGAGACAGAATGGGGTTAATCATCTCATATAGAAGAGGCAATGGATAATTGTTGTAATGCAGGGACAGAACAGGAAGGCAAAAGGGAAAGGGTCAACCCTACTCTCATTCAATTTGGTTTAGGGAAGGAATGACATAAATTCTAAACTGGGTATCTTGCCACACAGGAGACTAGCGGGGATGGGGATGAGAGGTGGGATGACAGAGGGAAGGGAAGGGTGGGGGGAGGGTTTCTGAAAGCACACACTTCTGTAAAGGGACAGGGACAGGGTAGAGGATAGAACAAAGTGGGGGAGGGATAGGAAGGACAGACATACAATCAGTATGTCACTGTATCTCACAATATGTCCACTGTGGAGATGTTCTGCGTAATTACACGTGTACAGCCTGTATTGAATTGCTTGTCCTTCCAGTAGGGGTGGGTGACAAGGGAGGAAGGGAAAGAATCTAGAATTTAAAGTTCTATAATAAAATGTTAAAAATATATATGCATATATATAATTATTATTATTATTAACTACATGCAACTGGGAATTAAGATATACAGGCACTGGGGTAGGGAGACCTATCCTGCCCTACCAGACAGTCAGAGGAGCTATGGGGGAGAACATAGGAGAGAGCAGATTGGGGGAGGGGCTATACAGTGGGATGGCTGTTTTGAGGTGGTGGGAAAAGATGGGGAGAAAATATGTAACTCAAAATCTCATGGAAATGAGTGATGTAAACAAGAAAATAAATAAATAAATTTATTATTAAAAAAAGGTTTTGTACAAACAATTCTAATGTAGTCTGGATTAGAAGGAAAGCAGATAAATGGGAGGTGGGAGGATTTCTTTTAGAAAATTTATCCAATCAAGGTCTTATTTCTCAAATATATAGAGAAATGAGTTAAATTTGTAAAAACAATACACAAATGGTCATAAGATATGAACAGGAAGTTTTCAGGAGAAATCAAAGCTATCTATATTCATGAAAAAAAATTCTCTAAATCACTACTGACTAGAGAAATGCAAATTAAAACAACTGCAAAGCATGGCATCATGCCTATCAGATTGGCTATGGCAAAAAATGGAAATGACAAATGTTGGAAGAGATGTGGAAAAATTGATATACTAATGCCCTGTTGGTCAAGTTGTGAGGTGATCCAACCGTTCTGGAGAACAATCTGGAACTACGCCCAATTCTTCCTCTGGAGATGGATACCATTTCTCAAAATCAGGGCTTCAGGATTGTCTTGGATCATGGCATTGCTGAGAATAGCTAAGTCATTCACAGCTAATCATATTAAAATATTGCTGTTACTTTGTACACATTACATTTCACTTTGTATCAGCTCAAGTAAGTCTTTTCGGGTTTTTCTGAGAGCATCCTGCTCATCATTTCTTATAGCATGATAGTATTCCATCACAATCATGTACCACAATTTGTTCAGCCATTCCCCAACTGATGGGTATCCCTCAATTTCCAATTCTTTGCCACTAGAAAAGAGCTGCTATAAATATTTTTGTACATATAGGTCCTTTTCTTTTCTGTTTTTTTATCTCTTTTGGGAAACAGACCTAGTAGTGGTGTTACTAGGTCAAAGGATCAAAAAGGTATGCATGGTCTTATAACTGTTTTCTGTCCTATTAGCCAATCTAATAGGTATGGGTAGTACCTCAGAATTGTTTTAATTTTCATTTTTCCAATTAATAGTGAGAGCATTTTTTCATATGGCTGTAGATAGCTTTGATTACTTCATCTGAAAACTGTTCATATCTTTTGATCATTTATCAGTTGGGGAATGGCTCTTATTTTTATAAATTTGACCCAGTTCTTTATATGTTTGAGAAACATGGCCTTTATCAGAGAAAATTGCTTCAGATTGTTTTTTCACAGTTACTATTGCTAACTGTATTTTCCTCCATCCTAGTCCCCATTTATTCTATTCTCTCTCTACTTTCACCCTATCCCTCTTCAAAAGTGTTTTGCTTCTGACTACTCCCTCCCCCAATCTACTCTCCTATCACTCCCCCCTCACCTTTCATTTGTCCCCTTCCCCTTCTACTTTTCTGTGGGGTTAGATAGACCTCTATACCCAATTAAGTGTGTATATTATTTCCTCTTTAAGTCAATTTGGATAAGATTGCTTCACTCACTCCTCCTCACCTTCCTCCTCTTTGCCTCCACTGTAAAAGCTTTTTCTTGCTTCTTTTATATGAGATAATTTACCTCATTCTACCCCTTCTTTTCCCTTTCTCCAAGTACATTCCTCTCTCACCCTTTAATTTTATTTTTTAAAATATCCCTTCATATTCAACTCACACCTGTGTCCACTGTCTACATATATTCCCTCTAAACTCCCTAACAATAAGAAAGTTCTTGTTAGTTACAAGTATCATCTTCCCATGTATGAATGTAAACAGTTTAACCTCATTAAATCTCTTATGATTTCCCTTTTCTGTTTACTTTTTTTATGCTTCTTTGACTCATGTTTTTGAAAGTCAAATTTTCTATTCAGTTCTGGTCTTTTCATCAAGAATTTTGAAAGTTCTCTATTTCATAAAATATCCATTTTTCCCCCTGAAGGATCATACTCAGTTTTTATGGGTAGGTAATTCTTGGTTTTAATCCTAGTTCTTTTACCCTCTGGAATATTTTATTCCAAGTCCTCTGATCCTTTAGTGTAGAAGCTGTTAAATCTTGTGTTATCCTAACTGTATCTCCATAATACTTGAATCGTTTCTTCCTACTGCCTGCAATATTTTCTCCTTGACCTGGGAGTTCTGGAATTTGGCTATAATATTTCTGGGTATTTACATTTTGGGATCACTTTTAGGAGGTGACCAGTGGATTCCTTCTATTTCTATTTTACCTCTGGTTCTAGAATATCAGGGTAGTTTTCCTTGATAATTTATTGAAAGATGATGTAGGTGCCTTTTTTTAATCGTGCTTTTCAGGTGGTCCAATAACTTTAAAATTACTTCTTCTGGATCTGTTTTCCAGGTCAGTTGTTTTTCCAATGAGATATTTCACATTGTCTTCTTTTTTCATTCTCTTGGTTTTGTTTTTATTATTTCTTGATTTCTCATAAAGTCATTAGCTTCTGTTTGCTCAATTCTAATTTTTAAGGAATTAACTTCTTTGGTGACTTTTGTAACTCCTTTTCCATTTGGCCAATTCTACTTTTTAAGGAGTTTTTTTTTTTTTCAGTGAATTTGTGTGCCTCTTTTTCCATTTGGTCAATTCTTTTTAAGGCATTTTTCTCCTTATTGGCATTTTGTACCTCTTTTACCTTTGGCTTAATCTAGTTTAAGATATTATTTTCCTCAGTATTTTTTGTGTCTCCTTTACCAAGTCATTGACTCATTTTTCATGCTTTTCTTGCATCACTCTCATTTCTTTTCCCAAGTTTTCCTCTACCTCTATTACTTGATTTTCAAAATCTTTTTTGAGCTCTTCCATGACCTGAGACCAATTCATATTTTTCATCGAGTCTTTGGCTTCAGGAGCTTTGACTTTATTGTCTTCTTCTGAGTACATTTTCTGATCTTTATTATCACCATAGTAACTCTCAACAGTTGGAATATGTTTATGCTGTTTGCTCATTTCTCCAGTCTGTTACTTGACTTTTAACTCTTTGTTAAAGTAGGGCTCTGTTTCCAGGGTGCAGGGTACAGTGTTCCAAGCTTCAGAGGTTTTGTGTAGCTGTTTTCTGTAAGTTTTCAGTTATTCCAAGATTGTATGAACTATGGAGAGGTGTTTACTACTCTCCTGGCCTGTGCTCTGGTCTTTGTGTGACTAAGAGCACTCTTTTCTGCCCTGGAACTGTGAGGAGGTTACCCTGTCACTATGGCTACAAGTTCCAGTTTGCTAGTGCTCCTCCTCACCCAGACTGCCACCCAGGACTGCTATGTAGATCCAAGTGTGAGTAGAGGAACAGAGTCCTGCCTCTAATCTAGCAAAGAGACCTCTGTGATTTCCTGCTCACTAGTTGTTTGACCCTCTTACTGTCTGTGGGTTGAGAGCTCCAGAACTAGTTGCTACTGCTGCTGCTAATTCAGCAGTTCCCAAGGCCTACTCCTTGTTTGCTGGGGCCCAGGTTGTGCTGGTGCTACCTGTGCTAGACTGCATGCCTCTCTGACCTTGGTGCAACAGTCCTTTCCTTCTGAGCTTCTGAACTGTCTTGGAGTGGAAAATTCTTTCACTCCATCTTTTTATGGATTCTGTTACTCTAGAATATTTTTAAGAGTCATTACTGAAAAGTATTTGGAGAGGTTTGGGGGAAAGCTAAGGCAAGTTGCTGACTTTATTCTGCCATTTTTGGCTCTGCCTCTTCAACTCAAAAAACACTAAAATTGTTTTTACATGTAATTGGAAAAAAGCAAAATATTAAAAAAAGAAATGATAGTCATGCAAGAAAATTATGAAAAGAGAATAGCTTAGTAAAAGAGGAAAAAAACACTGAACAAAATAACACCTTTAGATACAGAACTAGCCAAAAGATAAAAGAGATACAAAACCCCACTGAAGAAAATAACTCCTAAAAATGATAATTGGTTAAATTGAAACTAAGGACATCATGATATTTTAGAGCTATAGACTGAATCCAGAGCATCGTGCTACAGGCTTTTTCTAAGGCTGATGCTATAGTAAGCAGAAAAAAGCAGTAGATTTGGAATCAGACAATCAACAACACTGGTTGTGGGCTTTGGAAGCAGCCTGTGGCAACAGCAGAAATAGCACTCAGTGCACAGAGACCTGGTCAGAAAGAGACTCCAGGGGCTCCCTGTGCTCACACAGCTCTTTCACAAGTTGAATCCTGGCTTTGAAATTTATTGCAGATATGACCTGGGGGTCTTAGTTTCTCTATTTGTAAAGTAAAGTAAATTCAACTGGTAACTTCTAAGGTCCATTCAATCCAATTCAAAAGCCTTAAGAGTGTCTGAGGATTTTAAAAAATAGTGTAGATTTATGATTATATTTGCATGGGAAACTCCATTGACCAGTAGAAATATAAAACTACCTTCAATTTATAATTGGAGGCACTGGGGGGTTTAAGTGACACTCACAGCCCATACGTATTAGAGGAAGGACTTGTTTCTATGTAGTTGTGAAGCTGAACCCAGCCATCTACCCATTATTCCATCCTCACCCTGGATTGATTCTGGATATAAAGAAAAAAAAATTAAACAGTTATGGCCCCCCAAGGAGCTTGCATTCTACAATGTAGATATGTACACAGATAAATAAATGCCACATAAAAGAGAAAGCACCAACAACTAGGAGGAATCGGGAAAGGTCTTGGGTAGGAGGTGGCACCAAGCTGAGCCTCTAAGGAAAGTAGAAATTGAAAGAGGATTGCCACTACAAGTACTGTGATCTTCCAAAGCGTTGCTATCCTGCAGCTTAGTATAGTGTGCTGTATATAGGAAGCTTCTGAATGTTTATTTGGTTGAATTTATCGAGTTCTTCAACCGGCATGCTTAGCTGACAGAAAAATGCCCAGTAATTGTTTAAAAAATGTATTTTAAAAGACATTCTGGAGTAAATTAAAATAGAAATGCTTGGACATTTAGGTTTCCATATTATATAGTTCTATGATTCCCTTGCAGTAGAAGGAACAGCCTGGAATTAAGAGTCATATGCCTTCTCTTCTACTTTCTCCACTGACTTTGCTGAAAGCATCTTAAAAGCAGGGTCCATGATTTCTGTTTCTTTTATTTTTACTCAAGAAATAACAGTAGTAGTAGATTGCATGTCATCTTGGGGAGGGAGGTGGAAAGGGAAGGAGAGAAAATTTAGAACTCAAAATCTTATGGAAATGAATGCTGAAAACTAAAAACAAATATATTAATTAATTTGTAAAAATTCCTTCCTGGTACTCACAGGTACATTGTCAATGAGATGCCTTCATTCAATAAATAACTTAGAATTTTATTCTTTTGTGCATTTAGTTAGTGTTTGTTTATTTTTAAAAAAATATTTCAGTTTATGCAGGATTAGAGAAAGGAAATGATAACTCAGCATTTGTTGTCACCCTTCAAAGAGGACTACCTATAGAATTCTGCACAAGAATAAATATCATGTAATCATTGTGCATAGAATAGCACTCTTCTACCTCCAGAGGAGGGTATGGAAGTCTTTGGTGTTTATACCATAATTGTGATGAGAAGATAAACTGGACGTCTTTCTAGCTTATAAATATGCTTCAATGTACTCTTCTTCCTTTTTTTCTCCTTTCATATTTTCCCAACTAAATCCAGGTTTACTAGTGTACTTTTCCTATGTTAAAAATACATTTTATCTTGTCTTGACTCATTGAGGGAGATGAAGTATGGTATAGTGGAAAGAAAACAGAATCAAGCATCAAAAGGCTTGAGTTCAAATCCTGACTGTCACTTATAGGTATGTGACTTCGGGCTAGCTCAAAAAGGTTCTCAAAGCCTCAGTTTTCTCATGTCTGATGTAGAGATAATAAATACATGCATTGTAGATATATGGATCAAATGAGACTGATGGATGTAAATTGCTATACAAATATAAAGCTATGAAAAAAATAGTAGTGTGTAAATTCACTAGATCCTACCATCCCTGTTAGCTACCATCCTATACTTCTCTTCTGTTCAACTAAACTCCTTGAGAAATCCCTGCATACTAGATGCTTACATTTCTCTCCTTTCACTCTCTTCTAAACCTTCCACAGTCTGGCTTCCAACCTCATCATTCAAATGAAGATTGTTTTCTTCCAAATTATCAATGACAAAAAAAGGAGATTTTGTAGTATAACCAGTGGGTGGTATTATGGAGGGCAAAGTTGGTTGGACTCTAAATCTTTTTATTCCTTTCTCCCTTTGGAAAAAGGGTTGAAATTGAATACTTCTTGATCCCACCTATTTCTACTCACTGGGGCCAGCTCAAGGTGGGGCCTTTTCTTCAGTCACCTCTCCCTCTCATCTCCTCTCTCTCTTTAAGGGACAGGGTATATGAGTCAGGTAGGTAACAATTGGTTATTACTTAACCAAAGTAACAATTCAATGTAGGCAACCTTCCCTTCTTCAAATGAGGCTTTTTCTAAACTACTTGCAAAATGTTGGATTGCTATTTTATGTACTTAGACCATCGTTTTTCCTCCCAATAAATGGTTACCACCAGCAACAGAATCTGTCAGTTTTAATATCTAGTATTTGGAACAGTACTTAATAGCATAGATCCCTAGGAAGAACCAGAATGAAGGAATATGTCTTCAAAGTGTCAGACACAGAAGATAAAGATTCCAAAGTCAACACAATCTATGACAGTAGCTCAAAAATAATTGAAATAATAGATACCAGATATAAATTCGTATCCACCAGCATTCAGAACCCAACAGTAAATTGCCTTCTAAGAATCCTAAACAACAATGCATTAGAACTTGTCTGGCCTGAATTGCTCGTTGGACCAAGTCCAGTATGATAAAATATGAAGTGACTCAGCCTAAACTGTACCTCAGAAGCATCAGGGGGAGAAAATGAACAGAGGATAAAAAGTAAAAGGTGTGGATTATTTGTATGTATGTATGTATGTATATACACACATGTGTGAGAATATATATGTATGCATATATACTTATATATGTATATACATTATATATAATACTTTATCATTCCTTGTATGAATTACAGGAAGAACTCAGAGATTTAGCTTAAGAATAAGCAGTTTCAATAAAAGAAAAAGTTCAAATGATGCTGGATTCTGTAATTCTTCATTAGTTAGTGGACAATAAATGTCTTTGAATTATAGTCCTTTAAATGCAGAAAATGCAGTGGCCATGGGCACTCTTGCAGAAAAAATAAAACTACAAAACTCTCATAGGACCTTAGAAACAGCATGGTACTGTGGAAAGAGCCCTGTACTAAGAAATAGAGGACTTGGGTCCTGGCTTGGTCAATAGTTATCTGAGTGACTTTGGAAAGTCCTATAATCTTCCTGGTCCTTATCTGAAAAATCAAGTGAAATAGATAATCATTAAGGTGCATTTTATGACTTTAAAATACCAATTTTGCAGTCAGATGGAGAGTGGTGGCACAAATAGAAGAATAAGATCTACTGAAATTTGGTTTTTCAGAAAGCATTTTATGATGGAAGCAGGTGGGTAAAGAAATCCCTTTTAGGAAAAGCAGATTATTTTAATTACATGAAACAAAAAAAAAATCTTTTTTGTACTAAGTTGGGGAGACAAAGATAAAAAAGGAAGCTTTTGATTGGAGGGGGAAAACTTTGGGTCAAATATCACTCCCTACCCTATGCCAAGCCAACATGTTTGCGATGTTAGAGCAGTCTCATCACAAATTAGGGCTATTAGGCTTTCCACTCTCACATTTACTGGCTTGCTAACAAATTCCCACTGAGTAGTACCAGGTATAATGCTAACTACAATGAAAGTGAAGACTCATGTTTGGATCTCCTCAAAAGAAGAAATAAAACAACACACTGCAAAATAGTATATTTCCAGATGTTTACTCCTATACAGAAAGCAAAGTTAATCCTGGTGCACATTAAGAAAGAAATCAAAAACAATTTCCGTAATTTAACTTCTAACTATGGTTGCAATGTGCTAGAAGGCTGATGGGTAATCATCATAACACAAAACTGTTTTGCAAGACTAGCTGTTTAACATTTTGTTTCTGATGGGTGCTGTTTGATTATTTCTGCTATTGAAACAGGCAAAGCTTAGCCGCTCTATTGGAGGTGGCTAAATGCCCCAATTTAAAAGGTTTTCTTGGGGCAGCTAGGTGGCACAGTGAATAGAGCACCAGCCCTGGAGTCAGGAGGACCTGAGTTCAAATCAGGTCTCAGACACTTAACATTTACTCGTTGTGTGACCTTGGACAAGTCACTTAACCTTAATTACCCTGCCTTTCCCCCTCCAAAAAGACAAACTTTTTTTTCTTTCTGCAGTCTCTCCAACATGGCCATTTATACCATTTATGGTGACAATATGAAAATTTGAGGTGAGTCTACTTCTGGCAATGAGTGACTTAGGGGCTTGCAATGGTTATGTGCTACAAAGATGACAAAAAAATCAGAAACAGTTGATGTTGAAGGGGTTGCAGAAAGGCAGGCATATTTGGGATCATGCTATGAACATGACAAAAAAAAAGTGGCCTAGAGACCACACTGCTAGACTTTTTGCACAATGAGGTCAAAAACAGGGAAGAATATTCATAGCAGCACTGTTCATAGCAGCAAAGAATTATAAATACATTAGCTGTCCGTTAATTAGGGAATGGTTAGACAAGTTGTAGTATACAAATATAACAGAATATTATTATGCTATGCACATCAATAAACATGAAAAATTCAGAAGAGCTTGGATAAATTTACATAAAGTGATGCCAAGCAAATTAACTAATGCCATCTAGAGTAATATTCAGTGCTCATGACTGGATCATACCCATATAATAAAAATGCCCATACTACAGAAGTTAATTTACAGTTTTAATGTTATACCAATTAAACTATAAAAGGAATATTTTATAGAATTTGACAAAATAATAAAACTCATTTGGAAAAACCAAAAATCTAGAATATCAAGGGAAATAATGAGAGATACTATCATACAGTAGTCATTTTCAAAAACCATTTGGTATTTGTTAAAAATGGAACAGACGAGACAAGGGAGAATCAGAAACAATGGAACTTAATAATAAAGTGTTTGATAAACCTAATATAGATTATTTAGGAAAGATTTGATAAGAAATTCTCAAATACTAGAAAATTGTTTGGCAAAAATTTAGTTCAGACCAACATCTTTCATTATGTTCCATACCACAATAAATTCTAAATACTATGTTACCTTCATATGAAAGATCATACCAGAAATACTGAAAGAGAAGGAAATTGTATGCCTTTCATAGCTATAGGTAGGAGACCGATTCCTAAACAAGGGATAGTGGAGTTCTGGCCAAGATGGCAGAGTAGAAACGGGACTTCCATGCAGCTCTGGCTTCCACCTCCTCCAATACATGTAAAAAAAGTGACTCTAAACAAATTTTAGAGCTACAGAACCCACAAAGTGGCAGAAAGAAACAAATCTCCTGCTAAAGGAAGCCCAGCAGGCTGGCAGGAAGAGTCCATCACAGTGCCCTGGGAGCTCAGCGCAGCCCCACCTAAGCCCTGGTTTTAGCCCCAGGGTGGCTCCCATGAGCGGTGGCTAGAGCAGACTTCACGCAAGTAAATCACAAGCAGCTATAATGGTTTCCAGAATTCTCACTCCATAAATGCCAAAGACAAAGTAAAAGGTCAGTGTGGAACTTGGTTCATGCTGGGGGGATAGAAGAGTGCAGTCTGACTGGTACCCCCAGAACAAGAAGCAGAGGAGGCACGGTGGCTGCAGCCGCTGATGAGTGGCTGCTTCTGGAGCTCCTGGCCTGCAGATTGTAGGGGGCCAAGCGACCATTCAGAGGCTAAGTGCTCTTGCTTTGACGTGCTTGGATCCAGATCATGCTCTTGGGTGGTGGTCCTGGGGTGTGTGACCACTGAGCCAGAGCATGTGGGGGCTGTAGAGAGGGCACCTATCTAATCACTCTGGCAGCTGCAATAACCCCAGTGATTTGGGACATAACTCTCCATTCTGGAAGCAATGGCAAAGAGCTCAAAAGTCAAGTAATTGGCTGCCAATATAAGCAAGCAACAGAGGCACAAACAGATGATAGAATCCTTTTTTGGTGACAAAAAGGATCAAGGCATGGAGTGGGAGGAAGACATTGAAGTCAGAACCCCTGTATCAAAAGCCTCCAAGAAAAATATGAATTTGTTATAGCCATGGAGGAGTTCAAGAAGGATTTTGAAAATCAAGTAAGAGAAGTGGAGGAAAAATTGGGAAAAGAAATGAGAATGATGCAAGAAAATCATGAAAAGAGAGTCAACAACCTGACTGAAGAAAATAGCACCTTAAAAAATAGACTAACTTAAATTGCAAAAGAGGCCCAAAAAGCCAATGAGGAGAAGAATGCCTTAAAAAGCCAAATTTGCCAGATGGAAAAAAAACTTTCAAAAGCTCACCAAAGAGAATAATTCCTTTATTGGAAAAACCACTGACCTGGAAAATAGATCCAGGAGAGATAATTTAAAAATTATTGGACCACCTGAAAGCCATGATCAAAAAAAGAAGCTAGACACCATCTTTCAAGAAATTATCAAGCAAAATTGCCCTGATATTCTAGAAGCAGAGGGCAAAATAGAAATTGAAAGAATTCACTAATCACCTCTTGAAAAAGATCCCCAAAAGAAAACATCTAGGAATATTATAGCCAAATTCCAGAGTCCCCCGGTCAAAGAGAAAATACTGCAAGCAGTC
>JAQQSU010012108.1:0-12003 GCA_028627135.1 Pseudochirops cupreus
TTGCTAAGAAGAGTCCAGTTTATCAAGGTTGGTCAACACACATACAATGTGTCTGTGATTGTGTACACATTTCTCTTGGTTCTGCTCTTCTCACTTAGCATCAGTTTATATAAGCCTCTCCAGGTAAATTTGAAGTCCATCTCATCCCCATTTCTTATAGCACAATAGTATTCCATTACATTCATATATGACAACTTGGTTAGCCATTCCCCAATTGATGGGTATCCCTGAAATTTCCAGTTTTTTGTGACCACAAAGAGAGCTGCAATAAATATTTTTGTACAAATGGGTCTTCCTCCCGCTTTTGTTATCTCTTTGGGAGATAACACCCCAGAAGTGGTGTTACTGGGTCAAAGGATATGCAGTTATTTATAGCCCTTTGGGCATAGTTCCAGATTGTTCTCCAGAATGGTTGAATCAGTTCACAGCTCCACCAACAATGCACTAGTGTTCCAATTTTTCCACAACCTCTCCAGCATTTGCCATTTTCCTATTTTGTCATTTTAGCCAATCTGGCTGGTGAGATGTGGTACCTCAGAGTTGTTTTGATTTGCGTTTCTCTAATCAATAGGGATATAGAGCATTTTTTTATATGCTCATAGATATATTTAATTTCTACCTCTGAGAATTGCCTGTTCATATCTTTTGACCATTTATCAATTGGGCAATGACTTGTATTCTTATATATTTTACATAATTCCTTGTATATTTTAGAAATGAGGCCTTTATCAGAGATACTGGTTGTAAAAATTCTTTCCCAGTTTCCCACTTGCCTCTTCATCTTGGTTACACTGGCTTTATTTGTACAGAAACTTTTCAATTTAATGTAATCAAGATTATCCATTTTATATTTTATAATGCTCTCTAACTCTTCTTTGGTCATTAAGTCTTCCCTACTCCATAAATCTGACAGGTAGACTATTCCTTCCTTCTGTAGATTATTTCCTAAGAATTTTCCTTTTGAGCACCGCCTTCCTCAGTATTCCCTTCTTATCCACCCCCTCCCTTTTCCTACCCTTCTCCCTTACTACTTCTTCCCTCCCTTCAACACCCCTCCCTTTCTTGCCCCTTACCCCCTCCTACTCCCTGCAGGATATGATCAATTGTTATACTCAATGGTGTACATTAATTCTTCCTCAGACCAAGACAGATGAGAATAGATCTCATGCAGTGCTCCTCTTCCTCCCCTCTTTCCCTCTATTATAAGTTTTATGTCTCTTCTTGATAGAGTCTTATCTTTAACCAGTTGTGTTATTCCCTCTTTGCACCAGAACCAGTGAGGGAAAAGCTCATATACTTCTCATCTTCCTCCCTTCTTTCCCTCTTTTATATTGTTTTTATGTCTCTTTGTGTAGCATAATTTGCCCTTTTCTGCTTCATTCTTTCCTCTTCTTCCATTACAATCCCTTAATAAGGATTTTTATCATCATTTTGCATAGTTTATACCCACACCCTCTGTTTGTCTATATCCCTTTTAGATGTTGCCATAGGTATAGAGTTCATGATATTAACAGGTATCAGCTTCCCATATAGGGATGTCAATAGTTTGCTCTCATTAAATAACAAGTTATATGTGTGAGATTTTTTCCTTATTTACCTTTCTATGTCTCTCCTGGGTCTTGTAGTTGGAGGTTGAATTTTCCATTGAGCTCTGTCTTTTTCACCAGGAAGGTCTGGAATTCTGTTATGTCACTGAATGACCATCTTCTTGCCTGGTAGATTATGCTCAGTCTTGCTGGATAGGTGATCCTTGGTTGTAGCCTGAGGTCTTTTGCCTTGTGAAAAATCATATTCCAGTTCCTCTGGTCTTTCAACATTGAGGCTGCCAGATCCTGTGCGATCCTCACTGTGATTCCATGATATCTGAATTGTTTCTTTCTGTCCTCTTGTAGTATTTTCTCCTTTACCTGATAGTTCTTGAGTTTGGCCAAAATATTTTGCGGACTTTTCAGTTTGGGATCTCTTTCAGGAGGTGTCTGGCAGATTCTCTTGATTTCTATTTTACCCTCTGGTTCTAGGATCTCAGGGCAGTTTTCCTTGATGAGCTCTTGGAAGATATTGTCTAGGCTAATTTTTTCATTGTGATTTTCTGGTAGACCAATGATTCTCAGATTGTCTCTCTTGGATCCGTTTTCCAGGTCAGTAATTTTTCCATTGAAATATTTTACCTCTTGTTCTAATTTTTCAGCCTTGATGTTTTGTTTGACTGATTTTGGCTCCTCATAGAGTCATTGGTTTCAATTAGGTTGATTCTAGTTTTTAGTGAATTATTCTCCTTAGTTAGTTTTTGAAGCTCCTTTTCCATATGCTCAGATTTCATTTTTAGTTCACGCATTTTACTTTTTAAGGAGCTGTTTTCTTCATGGTAAAGTTTTTCTAATTTCACAATTTTGTTTTGGTAGGAGGTGTTGATTTTATCTTGTACCTCTCTAAGCTGAATTTCAAAGCTCTTTTTGAGCTCATGTAGGAATGCTTTCTGTGCCTGAGACCAGGTCATAGTCCCTGTTAAGGCTTTAGCTATGGGTATGGAGTCAATAATCTCTCCTCCTGAGTTTGATTCCTCCCTCTCACCATAATAAGATTCCAGAGTCTTTGTCTTTGTCTTTGTAGCCTGCTTTCTTCCCATTTTGAGGCAGGATCTTATTCATGCCCTTCCTCTGGGGTTTCTAACCCTTTGCTGCTTAAAATTGTCCTTTGGGGCAATAATTACTGTGTTTTTGGGTTGAGGGGGGGGGTTAGGAGCAGCTGAGGTTCAGTCTGTCATCTTGGTCCCTGGAGGTTCAGCTAGGGGCTTTTTAAATTTGCAAGCTGTGAATGAGTAGTCCAGAGGGGTAGCTGCTGCCCCTGCTGTGGGCCCTCTCTTTGTATCTTACCCAGCTCAGTTTGTCCCTGCCCTGTGGCAATATGCCTAGGAGTGGCCCTTGTGGTTGGTGGGTCAGCAGGCCACGTCCAATGATGCCCTTTTAGCGGGCTGTGGGTCTCTGGGCTTGCCTGGTGGGTCATGCCCATACACTGGGTGTCCGGGATGTTCCTGGTGGGTTGTGCTGCCATGCGGGTCTCCGGGCCTTACATTCTAATTTTTTAGGAATTATTTTCTTCAATGAGCTTTTGAACCTCCTCTTTCCATTTGGCCAAATTTGCTTTATCAAGCATTCTCCTCTTCAGTGGCTTTTTAATCTAGTGTCTTTGGTCTAGAGCTCTGTCAAGTCCCTTCTCTTTTCCCATTTCATCTACTCTGTTTTTTAAGGTGTTATTTTCTTCAGTATTTTGGGGGTCTTTATTACTAAGTCATTGACTCATTTTTCATGTTTTTCTTGCATCAATCTCATTTCTCTTCCCAATTTTCCCTCTACTTCTCTCTCTCTCTCTCTCTCTATCTCTCTCTCTCTCTCTCTGTCTCTGTCCATCTCTGTCTGTCTCTCTGTCTGTCTGTGTCTGTCTCTCTGTCTCTCTCTCTCTGTCTCTCTCTCTCTCTCTCTGTCTCTCTCTCTGTCTCTCTGTCTCTGTCTCTCTCCATCTCTGTCTGTCTGTCTGTCTGTCTGTCTCTCTCTCTTTACTTTTCAGAGGAGGAAGGCAGGGCATTTGGGGTTAATGACTTGCCCAAGGTCCCACAGCTAGTAAGTGTTAAGTTTCTGAGGTCAAACTTGAATTCAGGTCCTCCTGACTCCAGGGCCGGTGCTCTATTCACTGTGTCACGTAGCCACCCCTCCTCTACTTCTCTTACTTGATTTTCAAAATCTTCTTTGAGCTGTTCCATGGCCTGTGACCAATTCATATATTTCTTGGAGGCTTTACATGTAGGACTTTTGACTTTGTTGCCTTCTTCTGAGAGTATGTTTTGATCTTTCTTGTCCCCAAAGTAAGATTCTATAGTCTGAGGTTTTTGTCCATGGTGTGCTCATTTTTCCAGCCTATTTCTTGACTTTTTAACTCGTTGTTAAGGTGGGGCTCTGCTTCTAGTATGGAGGGTTACTGTCCCAAGTTTCAGGTGTTTGGTATAGCTGTTTTCAGAGACACTTCTAGGAACCTGTACATTTTCAGTTCTTCCAAGATGGTATGATTTAAGTAGAGGTGTTTTCTCATTTCCTGGACTGTTCTCTAGTCTCTGAATGACCACAAACACTCTTTTTCTGCCCTGGAACTGTGAAGAGGATTCCCCCTCCACTGCTGCCACAAGCTCTGCTATGCCAGTGTTTTTTCTCACCCCAGATTGTCACCCCAGACTGTGACCAAGATCTAAGTATGTGCAATGCAAGAGTCTTGCCTCTGTGGCAGCAAAGAGACCCACGTCATCTCTTTCTGACCAGTTGTTTGATTTCCTTAATTTCTGTAAAGTGAGAGCTCTGAAAACAGCCACTGCCACCACCACTATTGATTCAGCCACTCCCCAAGACTATTCCTGGTTTGCTGGCATCAGGGCTGTGTTGAGACTGGGATTATGATGCACTTCTCTGTTACCCAGGACTGACATCCCTTTCCTACTGACCTTCTAATTTGTCACTGGTGTTTGAGGTTTAAAAAGTCTGGAAACTGCCACAGCTGCCAGGGATTGAGTCCCCTGAGGCCTGCTCTGGTTTTGTTGGAGTCTGATCTGTACTGGCATGGCCTATGCTAGAATGTACTCCTTTCTCAGCCTGGTGCAACAGACCTTTCCTCTTGACCTTCTTGGCTGTCTTGGGCTGGAGATTTATATTACTTTCTCTTTTTGTGGGTTCTATAGCTCAATAATTTATTTATGGTCATTTTATAGGTGTTTGGAGAGATTTTGGAAAGAGCCCTAGCAAGTTCCTGCTTTTACTCCACCATCGTGGCTCTGCCCCTGAAATTGTGGATTCTTTCAATGACTATTTTACACTCTGGTTCTAGGACATCACAGAAGTTTTCCTAGAAAATTTCTTGAAAGATAACATAAAGGCTCTTTCTTGATCATAGCTTTCAGATAGTTCAATAATTTTAAAATTACCTCTCCTTGATTTATTTGCCAGGTCAGTTGTTTTCCCAGTGAGATGCTTCAACTTTTGTTGTATTTTTTCATTCTTTTGGTTTTTATTGTTTCTTGATTTCTCATGAAGTAATTTGCTTCTATGTGTACCATTCTAATTTTTAAGGAATTATTTTCTTCAGTGTGCTTTGGTACCTCCTTTTCCATTTGGATAATTCTACTGTTTAAGGTATTCTTCTCCTCATTTGCTTTCTGGACCTTTTTTTCACTATGTGGCTTACTCTATTTTTTAAGTTGTTTTTTTCAGTATTTTTTGTTTCCTTTACCAAGCTGTTGACTGGTTTTTCATTATTTTATGGCATCAATTTAATTTCTATTCTCAATTTTTCCTCTCCTGCTCTTACTTGATTTTCAAAATTCTTTTTGAGCTTTTCCATGGTCTGAGACCAATTCATATTTTTTCTTTTTTTTTTTTATTATAAATTACCTTTTGTTTATTTTCAGTTTGCATCATTCATTTCTATGAGATTTTTTAGTTACAAATTTTCTTCCCATCTTTGCCCTACCCACCACCCCAAAACAGTGATCCCACTGTATATCCCCTCCCCCAACATGCTCTCTCCTATATCCTCTCCCGTGACCCTTCTGACTTTCTGGTAGGGCAAGATGGATCTCGCTACCCCAGTGCCTCTATATATTATTACCCAAATGCATGTATATAATAATAATAATAATAATAATAGTAAATTTACCATATAATTTTAGAATTATAATTCTAGATTCTTTCCCTTCCTCCCTTGTTACCCACCCCCAATGGAAAGACAAGCAATTCAATATAGGCCATACATATGTAGTTATGCAGAACATCTCCACAATGGACATATTATGAATGATTGACTGTGTTTCCCTCCTTCCTATCCTGTCCCCTGATTTGTTCTATTCTCTACTTTGTCCTTGTCTCTTTACAGAAGTGTGCCCTCTCTGCCATCATCCCCCCCCCATCTCCTTCCACTTTACTCTCCTGTACAACAAGATACCCAGTTTAGAGTGTGTGAATTTGAGCCAAATTCAATGAGAGTAAGGTTGACCCATTCCCTCTTGTCTTCCTGTTCTTCCCCTCCATTGTAACAGTTATCCCTTTTCTCTTCTACATGAGATGATTAACCCTATTCTATCTCTCCCTGTATCCTCTCCTTCTATTCTTCTCCCACCTCTCAATTTCACTTTTAAAAATATCATCCCTTCCTATTCAATTGATCCTGTGCCCTCTGTCTATGTATGCATATATACACACACTCACATATGTATTCATATGCATATATGTCCTCCTATATAGACATATGTGTATGTATACACACATACATACATATACACACATATATATATATGTGTATGTATGTATGTATGCGTGTGTGTGTATGTGTGTATTCCTTTTACCTGTTCTCCTTCTGAGAAAAGTTTCATAAGTTACAATTATCATTTTTCCATGTTGGCATGTAAATAGTTCAACTTTGCTAAGTTCCATATGAATTCCTTTCCATGTTTACCTTCTCATGCTTCTCATATTTGAATGACAAATTTACTATTGAGTTCTGGTTTTCTTCATCAAGAATGCTTGAAAGTCCTCCACCTCATTGAATGACCATATTTTCCCCTGGAACATTATACTCAATTTTGCTGAGTAGGTGATTCTTGGTTTTAAACCTACCTCCATTGATCTCCATAATATAATATTCCAGGCCCTTTGACCCCTTTGCTAGATCCTGGGTCATCCTGATTGTGTTTCCACAGTATTCACATCATTTCTTCTTGGCAGTTTGTAATGTTTTCTCCTTGACCTGGGAACTGTAGAACCTGGTTATAACATTTCTAGGAGTTTTTTTGGGGGGGTGATCAGTGAATTCTTTCAAGTTCTATTTTGCTCAAAAGAGTCCCTGCCTTTACTCTGCCATCTTGGCTCTTCCCCCACCCTCCCACCCCCTGACTGATGATTAAGAGTTGACTGTGATATTTTCTTGTAAGAACTTCCAAATTGTCTGAAAATCAAATTTAGTTCCCCCCCCCCCAAATTAAATCATTTGTTATCTTCAGAGAATAGTTCCAGAATCATAGGTTGAAAGAAGTACTAAAGGTCACATAGTCCAAATATGTCTTTTTATTCAAAGAGAGAACTGAGGTATAGAAAAATTACATGACTCCCTCTAAATGATTCTAGTTAGTAGCATAGGTGCTATGGGAGAGATGGGGAGAGAGGGAGGGAGGGAGAAAAAAAGTGAAAGAGAGAAAGGTGGGGGAGAGAGGGAGATTCCAGTTTAGTAATAAGTACATTAACCATATTACAAAGAAATTAGACAAAGGGGATTTTTTGGTGAAGAAAAGACTTCATCAGAGAGTAAAAAAGGAAATTGTATGTTCTTTCTTCTTTTTCTCCCTCAAATTTCATACAACTTATTTTCTGAAGCACTTAATGTACACTCCCTTTTAATTAAACTAGCTGAAAGAGATCTTAGAGATCATCTGCTGATAAGTCTGATCTCCTGATTCAAGAGATGAGAAAATTAAGCAGCACAAATCATAAATAAATGTAGATACAGAAAGTGATTTGGTGATCTCCAAATATCTCTCAATAGTCCTGTTGTTGCATGGATCTTTTTCATCAAGTTTTCCTTATAAGACTCCTTTCAGATAGATAGTAAAAATATTATACTCTCTACCTTGCAACTGGACAAACTGAGGTACAAAAATTAGAGGTTGGATGAGAGTTTTAATAGGGAAGTGGAATCAGATCAACAAGTCTAACACTTTTCCGCTAACACTATGTTGCTGTTTGCCAGAATGTAACTTTTGGTAAGCCAAGGCTGTTGTCATACAATGATGAGACATCATAGTAGGATTTTTCATAAGCTTTTATCAAATTGTAAAATAAAGTACATTTCCTTTCTCAGTTTCCCATCTGTAATGTATGAACTATACTAAGTTGGACACATATACAACTCCATCTTTATCATTTATTTAAATATAAACATAGTAACAATCAATAGTTACATTGAAAAGCTAGAAAGAACAAATGTAGTTTCTAATATATTGGGGGAGGGAGAAGCAGCTGTATCTCATTAGTAGGATACACAAATTACTATGAGAAAGGCTTATCTTGGTCCTTATATAGGAGAAATTACTTCCTAAAATCTTGAGAAGCATGAGTTTGAGGATTTCATTAATAAATGAAGGCCATGGTACCAGGGAGAGTTATTTTGTGGTTTTGATGTATATTCCATTTGACAAAAGAACCTGTTCTCTTGATGATGATTATTTATTTTTGCAAACAGTAAATAAGTCATCTGTTTTGCCTATTATTGCATTCTTTAAAATTATACTCACTTCAACACTCACAAAAATCAAAGATGTGAATGAAATTTTTAAAATATATTTTAAAGAGAAGAGTATTAATATGATTTATTTTGTCAGCTAAAAATGTCACTGAAGTAAATATACTTCATTCCAAAAATGGTCAGATCAATGAACTAAATTATTTGACATGATTTCCTTCTGGAAGAATTTTATCACTTTCAAATTTTCCAAGTGGGATCTAGTAATGAAGCTTATACAAACTAATGGACATGACCCTATGATTTCATCAGTGTTAACATTTCATCATTTTGAAACTCCTTTGAGTGATGAAAAAGGGTGATCTATTTGTTACTTAAAGTCTTAAGGGGGTAGTACAGGCTATTGAGGATAAAAATAATTTGACCAGGAATACAGGGTTGTATGGGTCAAGGTGGTACTTTAGTCCAGGTCTTCTAGCCTCTAAAGTTGACCCTTTACCCCAAATCTAGGCTGTCTCTTGAACATGTTAATGAGAAACAACAAATCTATTAATATAATTTAAAAAGAAGAGTTATATAGAAGTTATCAAAACCTCTAAGTTATTTTTGTTTTTTAAGAAAATATATTCCAAAGTCAGTATAATAGCCAGAATATTGGTTTGACGTGAATACAAAAGCTTGAATTCATGTTATGAATAAAAATATACACACATATACATATACACAAAACATTCACACGTGTAATGTATGTGTGGAACACATATTTCTGGATATACATGGGTTTGTGTATATGTATACACACATATATGTGTACACTCATATGTTCATTTTCCAAAATACAATCTGTCTCTCTGTCTCTCTCTCTCTCTCCCTCTCTCTCTCTCTCTCTCTCTCTCTGTGTGCCTGTCTGTCTCTCTCTGTCTCTGTCTCTCTGTCTCTGTCTCTCTCTCTCTCTTTCTCTCTCTCTCTCTCTGTCTCTGTCTCTCTCTCCTTCCCTCCATTCTTCCCTCCCTCCCTCATTCCCCATCTCATTCTCTCTCTCCCTATCTTGTTCTCTCTCTACCGTCCTCTGTCTGTTTCTTTCTACACACACTCACATGCCTATACCTATATGTGCACATATATCCACATAAAAATATGGCATTCATTTTAGGAATGCAGTTCTGGCAATAAATATTATACAACATAGGATCATTCATGTTTGGAGTTCTGATCATTTATTCACATGAATTTTTTTTTTAGTTAAATGAAAATGCATGTGATACATTTTGAAACTAGTATAGAAACTCTAAACTCTAATATATTGTTTTTCTTCTCATACTACACCTAATATATGCACTTTTTCCCATGGAAATTATCCCTCCATTCAAGAAAAGATATTACACAAGGAACGACATTTCATCTACAAGGCTATTAACAGCTGAATCCTGCACCTGTACAATAGAATGTGTAATGGGAAAGTGAACAGGTCTTTAACTATAGCAATGCTGCTCAGAAATGAAATATTTAGAATAATTACTTTGGAAACTGAATTCCATTAAAGTCATATGAGGCATGTTCTCTGCCTTTTCAGTAACCAATAATCTCAGTCTTCAATGTGTAAACTTTCTAAAACTAAAGTTTGATGTCAATAATTAACCACTGAAATGCTATTTCTTGTAAAAACTAGACTTTCAAGAAATTGATGAATTTTATACTCCACTTTTTTATTAGCAAAATTTTTCCATTCTTTCACTTGTAGCTGCAATTTATCATACTTTCAAAGGTTTCTTTTTCTCTTTTTGAATTATGCTCCTCCATTTAGAGACTCTGAAAAACATATTTTTAATCTTATGCCTAGGTTGGTTATTATGGACTTTTGGAGAAAATTTTAATGCATCTGAACATCAATTTCAACCCTAATCTGTGTTTGATATAAATTAGGAACATTTTTGCTTGCCTGAATTTCATAAATATTTAGAAAGATATAACAGAAAATTGATAACATACATAAAACATAAATATATAACTGGAATCTCATTTTTTTCTTTTAAATTAGGTATTGTGGAGGACTTTAGAAAAATCAAGACAATTACCAGAAAGTAAAAAGCAAACAATAATTACACTTTGAGCTGGTGCTTTAAGCTTTATAAAGTTCTTTACATGTATTATCTGAACATTCTTACAATGGTCACTGAGGTAGGTGATGTTATTACCCACATTTGTGGATGAAGTTAAATAACTTGACCAGGATTACATAGGTAGAACTTGTCTGAGGTGAGACTCAAACTTCGGCCATTCTGATGAAATGTCCAGCAATCAATCTATTGCTATTTGTAATAATATTACTTATACCTCAGAATTTAAAGCAGCTCAATTTAGATAAAAAGAAGTGAAACTCAGATGGATGATTCTGATCATGACATGGACTTTTAAAACTTTATTCTGAATTTTCTTGAAAATAGAATTAGTGCTACATAATCATAGAATTTCTGAGTCAGACTGAACTCAGGGACCATCTAGTAAATAAACCAAACAATCAACCAACCGTTATTTATTATGTTCCTGCTCTGTGCACAGGCTAACTTACTTTTAAAGGAGATCCTTTGCTAGTAGGCTCACTTGAATACTTGCTGAAGTGGGATGCCACTTCTGCTTTACGATAGCTTGAATTGTCAAGAAGTTGTGTTTTTTGTTTATTTGTTTGTTTTGTTTGTTATTGTGGTTGTTGTTTTAGATAAAACTTAAATGTCTTTTAGCAATTTCTACGTTTTACTACTCTCTAGGACTATGCAGAACATGTCTAATCCCTTTGGCAGATGACAGACTTTCTTACGTATAAAAACACTTCTTAGTATCTAAACTGGCCAGGATTCTAGTAGTTTAGGTTTGTAATTAGAATGAAATGAGACACTCAAAGTCTACATAACAGTAAACAAATGGAGATCTACTAAGCCATAGTGAGGAAAGGATATTTCCTTAGGCTATGAAGCTAAGACTCTACATTGATTCAGCTATGTATAGCTCCTATGATTCTAAATTTCCCATGGTAGACTGTAGATAAAGTATGCAGGAGTGCCAAATCCTGATGCCTTTTTTCATTCTCAGGCACCCAAGAAGTTATGTGTGTTGATGGTAACTGGAAATTCTAATTCCTCTTGGTAATTGAATCCCAGGAACTTTAACTGTTATAAAAAAAAAAAGTACTAGCCTATATCACTTGGCATGGGATTTGGGTCGATATTTCTTCAAACAGAGCAATGATGAGGTTCCTATACTTATTCTCCTTTTCTAGCTAAACATCTCCATTTGCATCAATACATACTCATATAAGATAAGCGCAACAACCTTTAGTTTTCTGGTCTGCCTCCCCTTACAGCCCTCTAATTCATCAATGCTATAGCTAAAATGCAGACAAAATATTTCATATGTCAACTGTCTATGGTAAGGTATACCAACACTACTATCACTGTAGTCCTATATCTAGCTCTCTTAAGAAATCCTGTTATCATATTCATGTTTTTCACTTCACTTATACTATTGAATCATCATTTCTATATACTGTTGAGTTAGTCAGTTTCTTAAATTTTTTTCAAAATAATTGATCATATGCCTAGTCAAGATTACAATATTGATTTTCTCCCATTCAAAAACACAAGATGACCTTTGTCCCTTGCTATTCTTTTCATGGGCAGGTAGGTGGCTCAGTAGATAGAGTCCTCAGTCTGGAGTCAGGAAGACTCATCTTCCTGAGTT
>JAQQSU010012109.1:0-12003 GCA_028627135.1 Pseudochirops cupreus
GTCTCTCCTGAATCTATTTTCCAGGTCAGTGGTTTTTTCAAGGAGATATTTCACATTGCCTTCTATTTTTTCATTTGTTTGGATCTGTTTAATAGTATCTTGATTTCTCATAAAGTCATTTGTTTCCATTTGTTCCACTCTAATTCTGAAAGAATTATTCTCTTCAGAAAGCTTTTGAGATTCTTTTTCCATCTGGCAAAGTCGACTTTTTAAGGCATTCTTCTCCTCTTTGGCTTTTTGGACCTCTTTTGCCATTTGAGTTAATCTATTTTTTAAGGTGTTATTTTCTTCAGTCAGGTTATTGACTCTCTTTTCATGATTTTCTTGCATCATTCTCATTTCTGTTCCCAATTTTTCCTCCACTTCTCTTATTTGGTTTTCAAAATCTTTCTTAATCTGCTCTATGACTCATAGAAAGTTTTCATGTTTCTTGGAAGCTTTTGGTGTGGGAGTTCTGACTGTGTTGTCGATCTCCCATTCCATGCTTTGATCCTTTTTGTCCCCCAAGAAGGAATCTAAAGTTCAGTTGCTTCCTTTGCCTGCTCGTGTTGCCAGTGAATTACTTGATTTTTTAGCTCTGTGGAACTCTCCTTCCAGGGATGAAAGTTCTGTCCCAAATTGCTGGGCTTTTTGCAGATGCCAGAGCTATTCAGAGGCCGCTGCAGCTCCTACCAGCTTTGGCAAACTGAAAACGCACCCCAGGACCACCTCCCAAGTCCACAATCCAGATGTAGGCCGCTCAATGCAAGAGCACTTAGCCTTTGAACAATTGCTTGGCCCCCCTGCAGTCTGCAAGCTGGGAGCTCTGAAGCAGCCATGTGGAGGTGGCTGCTGCTGCTTCTACTGCTTCCTTGCCCTGGAGGCAGTTCAGCTGGACTGCTATTCTCCTCCAAATTTAGTTGGGTTCCACTGACCTTTCACTTCGTCCTTGTTTCTTACGGCTTGATAATTCTGGAAACTACCACAGCTGCCACTGATCCACTCTCCTGAAGGCTCCAGCTGCGGCTCTGCTTGTCCTGGCTGCCCTGGGGCCAAGCTGTGGTTTTAGGCTGGGCTTGTTTCAGCTCCCAGCGTGCTGCAATGAGGCCTTCCTGCCAAGCTGCCTTCAGCAGGAGATGTGTTTTTCTGTATTTTTGTGAGTTTTGGAGCCCTAAAATAGAGTCATATATTATGGGTATTTGAGGTGGCTATGTGGGAGCTGCAGAAGCTTGTTGCTTCTACACAGCCATCTTGGCTGAGCCCCCCGCTCCCCCGAATATTTGTCTTGATGAAGTTGAATTGGAAAAGAGAAATGGAAATCAATAATAATTTCACCATGGTAGAATCATAGGTGTAGATCTGGATTGGACCTTAGAGATGATTAAGTCTAGTCCCTTCATTTCATGGAAGAAGAAATTGAGACTGAGATAAGGGAAGTATATGATCCATAGTCACATAGTCATAGGTTCCTCACCCTAGGTCTTTGACTCAGAAACCTACCATCGTTGTCAATTGTAGCTATTTCTTTTTGCTTCAGAGACAAAATGATGCCCCTTTTCAAAAAGAGTTTCTCCTTTTTCTAACGGCTGCATTCTGACTTGGATGCCCCATTGCTTGCTCTCTTATCTCCACTGTGTGACTTGCCCTTCCTTACTGCATGGCTTACTTAGTATGTTCTGTCACCTTCTGTGCACCCCACTTGGAGCCTCCTCATTTCAACCCTTCTGTTCTTCTTTCATGATATTATCTACTGTTATTTTTCACATGCCCTGCTTTGGATGTTTAAAGGGGGTTCATTTGGCTAATTTAAAACTCTTATTTTTAAGTCAGAATTCTGTAGGTTTTTGATTTGCATAGAAAGGAACTATGAGATCAGGCATCAAATTATTTAGGAATCACAATTCGAATGAGCTCTTTGAAGAACTCCAGAGCAAACAATTAACTCACTGTCCCTTATCAACACCATGTTGATTAAAATTGGGTGCTTTCATAAGAGTTGTAGCTTTAAACTTAAGGAGGGAAAAAACACAATAAATGACACTCAATCCCCCACATTAGTGATGAAAATTAAAATCCCCTTGGCAGGTTCTCAAAAAACTAAAACTTGGGAAAGTCATAATAAAATCTTCCTAGGCGTCTCAAAAAAGTCCTCTAGGTAACATTTAAGCAATTTAGTGGAAAATATTCCAGGACATGGAATATTTTTCCTGTTGTTAGAGATGTTCATTTTCTTCCTCTGCTTTCTACTCTCTTGAGAGACTGACAACTGGCCTTGGAGTCAGGAAGATCCAGGTTCATGTTTTGTCTCTGATAAATACTGGCTCTGTCACTGCACAAGTCACTTCAATTGTCAGTGTGCCAAGTAACTCTCCGAATCTGTAAATTTCAGAGTAGGTGCTTATCTGCATTAGTCACAGAGAGGTTTCTGCCCTGGAGGAAGAAGAGGAGGGAGAATTTACCCTTAAGTTTGAACACACGGCATAAAATGTTGTCAAGTTTTGTCAGGATTGCTCTAAACCATTGAAATCAAGAGTCTGAGGGAAAAATACTCTTAGAGGCAGTGTGGCATAGCAGATTAAATTCTGGTTTTAGAATCAGGAAGTCTTGAGTTTAAATCCTTCACCTAACACTCACTATGACCTTGGAAAGTCACTCTGAGCCTCAGACAAATTGTTTACGCCTAGTTATTAAGTTATAGAAGAGTTGAGATCTGAATGATGAAGGGGATTTCTATATTATTGAAATCATTGATGCTTCATGCAGTAAACAGAAATAACTTGAGAAGGTATCTATACTATCTCCTTTTCTTCAAAGAAATCAAAACCTGACCTATTGCAGATTGTGAAGATGCTAATCTATTATGAAAGGGAGTTCAAAACTCCCTTAAGTTAGCCCCCTTCCAACAGTCAAGAAATTCCACCCTAAAATCTAACCCTAAATTCTTCTAACACATTTCTTCTTGTTCCAGCTTTTTGGAAGAGAAGACCAGATTAAAATCATCTTCTGTATGATAATCTTTTCTCTATTTGAAGATCAATCCATAAAAGATCCAGAAAGACTATGGTGGGGGATCTGGGACTCTCAGAGTGAGAAGGAATAACAATTTAACTCATGTACTCCTTCAGGATCTCAAAGTCACATAAGCGGTGACTGGTTCCCACTCAGCTCAATTCATCCCCATAATTTCTTGTATTACTTTCACACCAGTGTTCACAGAGTTGACAAGGTCATGTGCTGCTCACCATGATGTCTTTTATTTTGCTTGTTTCTGGAGTGTTCAGGGCTGTGCTTTAGATTGCACACCCTGGGCCCCCAGATCACTAGTTACAGTTCTGCTTCATAATTTCTTTTTATATAGTCTGAATAATATAGTTCTGTTTTATTTCAGAACTCTTGGGAGGCTGGTTAAAATGGCAAGCTTTATAGTCTAATAAACCTTGAGAAAGATGGGGAAATGTGGTTTTTGGCTACCTCTAAGGCTATACTCTACTTAGACTTCAACATCTTGTCTTCCTCTAGCTGAATAAGTACTTAAAATGCTTAGTGACAAGGCAGTCACTGGAGGGATCTTGCCTGCGCTTCTCACCATCCAGATGCACATTTCCTTAAAGTCTTACATCCTTCCACACATGGCAGGAGCTTCCGTCAAGCTTTTGAAGAGTTTGAGTTATTTCAATGAGAGGAGACTCTGATTCATTGCTAGTGAAATGTCATTTCAACACCCTGCTCCCTATCTTAGAGAATATTTGCAGAAATGACTTCTCAGCATGGAAGGTGAGGTGGCAAAGAAAAAAATGACTGAATAGAGAAGGTGGTTTATTACCAGGCATCTTTGGCAGAACTAAAAAAAAAATAATTATGCTCCTTCTTGGCCCACTCAGCACAGTCACAGGACAAAGGTCTAATGAGGCAACTAATCTAGTCCTTTGAAGTAGTTTGTGAGACAGAAAGTACGTGGGAGTAACTTCATATGTACATTTGCTTGATAGTCTGCATTTAATTAACACCAGTGGTCCAGATTCTTCCCAGGGAAACTATGAAACAATTCTCTTAAATGAATCAACAAAAATCATGTTAACTAATAGTAGCTAGCATTGATAGCTCTTGAAGATTGGCAAAGCACTTTGAATTTGTTTCTAATGTGATCTTCACAGCAAATCTGTGCTTTAGGTGGTATTATTATTCACATTTTACAGATGAGGAAACCGAGGCTGAGAGAGGTTAAGCGACTTGCCTAGGGTCACACAGCTAATGAAAACCTCTTAGGCAGAATTTGAATTCTGGTCTTCCTAACTATAAGTTCTATCTACTGTAACCACTTACCTGAAAAATACTTATTACTGTGTGTCAAGCACTGAATTTCCCTCAGTACCAAATGTTTTGTATTTATGTAGTACTAAAGTGAGCCAGGCTCCCTTCAAGGAACTTACATTCTAATTGGAGAGAGAAAATTTTTAGAGAATGGTAGCCAGGGAAGGGTATTTTATTTTGAAGAATCACAAGTATGGTGAATAGTGCCATAGAAAGAAGTGGAAAGGAAAGATATGAGAAGGGGTTGGGACTGATAACCTAGATGGTCTGGTCTGGGGCCTGCTAATGGGCTGTGTAATTTTTGTTCTCATTTATTCACCAACCAGGAAAAGTCAGTCCCAGGAGTGAGATCTCCAAATCTGAGTGGTTAAGTCTTCTGGGACATTGGAGGTCAAATGATCAGAAGATGCATAGCAGAGCTAATGACAGAGTTAGCAAATGAACCACCTGAGACTCTGGTTCTTGATCTATAAATCTCTCTCAAATTCAAAGGCACATTTTAATATAACATAACATAGAGATTAATCCCCTAGTGAATCAGACTAGTTCTTCTTTTTTTCTGGTGCAGAATGTTTGTGATAGCCTGAGCAAGCCCATTGCAATGCCTAATTAGTCTGTAAAGTCATGAACTCTTCATCTTCAGGCATCCTGTGTGAACTCTCTACCCTTCTTTCTTGGTTCTTTTGAAGCACTCTGTATATTTGCACTTTTTCTCCTTTTCCATTCCAATCCAATCCAATCCAACACAGTTCGATCTGCCAATCATTAATTAAGCATCAACAAACAAAAATCTTCACTGGGAGATATAATACATACATAGAAAAAACATACACAAGATAATTTGTGGCAAGAGGGATCACTAATAATTAAGAAGCTTACAAGTGTCTCCTAGAAGTGGGTGGTATATGATCTGAATCTTGAAGGAATGAGGATTTCTAAGGAATGGAAGTGAGGATAGAGTGTATTCTAAGCATGGAGGAGAGGCTGTGTAAAGGTAAATAAGGGGGACAGTTAGTGACAAGTTTGAGGACATGCAAATAGGTCAGTTTGGTTAGACAGTAAATTTAGTGGAAAGGAGTAAGATGCAATTAGCCTAGAAAGGTAGGTTGCAGCCAGGTTGTGCCTGTCTTTAAACGGAGGACTTTGCATTTCATCCTAGATAATAGAGAACCATTGAAGATTCCTAAGCAGGTAAATGACACAGTTGGATTTAGATTGTAGGAAGATTATTTTTATAACATTTTGGAGGATCAGTTGGAGAGGGGAAAGACTAGAAGCTGGAAATCGAATGAAGAGGTTATTGTAATATAATAGTCTCTATGGGAGAAGCATAGCACTTTATGCTAACTAACCAGTATATGCTCAATTAAAACTAAGGAATGAATCAAAACCTACTCTGTAGAAATCTTATCTAATATCATCATTCACATTTTAGTGTGAATAAGTTTCAAAGTTCAGTGGGCTTCCTCTGGGCTATCTGCATTTAAATGAATTTCCCTCAGTACCAAATTAGTGCAATACATAGTTTTTGGTATGGAGGGATTAACACCACCTCTAAAATAACACCAAAAAGGCTCCTGCTTCCTTTATCTAGAGGTAAAGCCAGCACTGGTAAAAGCCTGTGTCAATTCTTCTTTGCCTGCAGTTCTCAGTTTTTCTCTATCTGGATTTCCGTGTTTCTTTTCACTACCTCACTCTTCCCCTCTCATCTAGGTCCCTCTTCTTTCTTGATTACTTTCAACCTGGGAAAAATGATGAAAGTAGACAAAACCAACCTGCTGCCCTTGGTGTAAAGAAAACAATTTCTAACAGCGAGTACATATAATCCAAATATGTAATTAGTTGCCTTGAGAGAGAAATGCTCCCTTCCACAATTAGAAATAACGCTTAAAATGCACATACCACTGCGAAAGATGACAGAATGTCTGTCTTAAGCTGATTCACTTCACAGGAAGTCTTTGAATGGAGGTTGGGTGGCTCCACTGGGGGTAGAGGGGACTTCCTGTACAGTTTGGATTTGATAGCCTTGGAAGTCCCTTACGGTCTTGAGGTTCTATGATTTTCTGGTAAGCAGAGGTAATATTTTACATTGGGATTGGGGAAAGGGATATAAGAAGAAGATCAAATTACCCTGAAGAAATAGGGAAAACTTCATTTAACTCAAATACCTTATCCCTACATCCATGCTGAATACACATGTATTTTCCAGCCCTTTTAAAGGTTCCTGTTGCAAACATTTAGATTTTAGGTTCCTATTAAGGGATCCACATTTTTTTCTCTGTTGCTCTGAATAACTGGTTCTTTGAAAAACATCTAAAGCAGGTATTTCCTTTATATAAATCAAATACAACAAATGATGATTATTTGTTTAGCCTCCAGGCTCTACAGCAGGCTTTGATGTTTCTCTTATGAAGGAATTGTTATCTTACTGACTTAGTCATCATACTTTATATGTATTCTTATTTCTGCCACTAGAATATATGGTAGGTAATGATGCAGCTCAAGTCTTTTTTTCAAATAGTCTAATCTTTTCAAAGGAAGGCATTCTCATTTTATTACATATGGAACTGATCAGCAAGTTGGGCTAAATTGTGTTCTTGTGTTCTTTCCAGTGACAACTTGTGATGACACTGTCTGTTCCCAGTTCTTTGTAGCTCATGCTTTGTGTGCTGAATGATGGGCATTGTGCAAAGGAGTACAATGATGTGTCTTTGTAACATTAAAAATAATGATGTTGGGGACATGATGGTTCCTTTAATGGTGAAGACAAAAAAGAGATATTTCATAAAGTTGCTGCCCCTACGTGATTGGTGGTGTAAGGCAATCACTGCTTGTCCTGGTCATTTGATTTAGTTAATGTTCTTGGGTATTTATTCTGGTTTCTTGAAAATATTAGTACTATTAAAATGGCAAAGGAAGTATAATTTAAAAAGACAAACACATTTGAAATGATTTAGAGTACAAACTTCCTTGCTGGAACAAAGACCCACATTTTAAAGCAATGTTAATATTTTTATGGTCCTTTGCCAAAATGATAACAAAAACATTTTAAATTCCTTTTATATTCTACTATTTTGCTTTGTACAAAAATATTTTGGGGGTAGTGAGTAAAATGACTGCATCATACACAAAGAAAAAATTCGACTGTAACGCCTGCTTATCAGTCTTAATTTCTAAAAGCATGCCTTATTTAGTACCACTTAATGCCCCTTCCCTTCCATTAGGCCTGTTGTCCTGACCACCAGATATTATCTTCTGCTCTGTAGTTGCAACTTTCCATTGTCCCATTCTATTGGATTATTAGCTCTTTGGTGGTAGGGAGTCTGTATTTGTATCCTCAGTGCCTCGCACAGTGCTTGGCACATAGTACTTAATAAATGCTTTTTTCATTCATCCATCCATCCATCCATCCATCCATCCATTCACCCATCCATCCATCCATCCATCTGTCCATTCACGTGATTGAAATTTTGCCACAATTTCTGGCTATTTCCAAATGATGGGAGTAGGGAAGGGGAAAGACCATTCTCTCTTAGTGAGAAATTTCTTCAGTAGAGTTACTTTGGTGTACTAGAAAGATTTCTGGACTTGTAGTTAGAAGAACTGAGTTTGTGTTTTGATTTTGCCACTTGTAAACTGTGACCTTGAGTAACCCACTTGATGTCTTTGAGCTGTAGGCATCTCATTTGTAAAAGGGGACTCCTAAGACATTTTGCTCACTTCTCTGGGTTTTTGAAAAGATTAGGTGAATATTTCATAATTCTAAACTCTATGTAAATTTAGGTAGTTTTTATCATTAAAATAAATTTGAGTCCTTGATTTGAAAACCAGTTTTTAGACTGAATTCTCACCTTTTCTGATTTTGATTCAGCAAATTTATAGAAGAAAAAATTAATCCAAATTTTATAGGAATCACAGATAGCCTATTTAAATGTTCATGAATTCTTAATCAGTGCAATCTAAATTCAGTGATAGTCTATTAATTTATTAAATATGGACTTATTAAGCACCAATATGTAAAAAAAATTGTGCAAGGCATATGGTGGAGACATAGTACAGAACAGTAAGAGAATAGTGGACTCCTAGAAACTGGGTTGCAATCTTGGCCAACTGCACTTCTCTGTGCCTCAGGTTCCATCCAAATGAGGGATCTTCCCCTCCCCTGCAGCACTGCTCATGCCATCCCAACCCAGAAAATAGGAACAGACATCAAACTTGGCCACTGACCTTCACCCCAAAACACTGTGGAGACTGAATATTATGGTTCACCTACTACCTACTACTATCCCCATGGCTAGTAAACTGCCACTCCTTGTTAATCTCCCTGTCTATATTACTAAATCAGCAAATTGCTAGGATAAAATTATCCTCAACTCTTCCATCTTCCCAATCTCCCATCCTCGTCCTTCTCAACCCTACTTCATTGACATGCCAACTCTACTTACATTTTCTACTGTGTCCCATGGAGTTCCCAATTCCATAAAAATACAAGCTTCTTTTTATCCTGAATGTCTCCTTCTCACACGATTATAATCTATTTACCTCCCCTGAAAGGCACCTGGTTTCCCCAGATGGCACCTGCAATTTTTGCCTTCTGCTTCAGCACTGACTGTACTTTCTCTTATGCTTCCTATGGCTACTGGCTCTGAAAGGGGCATTGGAATACCCTTATCCTTCACTGTCACTTCTAGATTCCCTTTATCCCTGCCCTACAATCATTCAGAAGCCTTTTTCATTTGAAATTTACTTTGTTAATTTTTTTTAACCTCCAAAATTATGACTGTTGTAGATGTTGTCTACCAGTTCTTCCTCCTTTCTCCAGGAGCTCACTTCCTGACTCACTGTTTTCCTCTCCTCCTTATCTCTTGCCTTACATTGGGGGATGCCAGCATGCATATTGATGCTTCCTCAAATACCCTAATGTCTCAGTTCTTTAATCTCTTCAAACGCCATGACCTAACCATTCAGTTCACCTCCGTCATGAAGAGGGTTGATCACACCCTGGATCTCACTGTAATCTACACATGTCCCATTTCTTTGATAAGAAACTAACATTCTTCTTTCTAATCATGTTTAAGCTTCTATCTTTCCATTTCTTACTTTACCTCATCCTTCCTAAACATAGTCTTCATTCTCATTTGATCTCCATGGGAGATAATCAATGTAAAGGACTTTGTAAATTTTTAAACCACTATATAAATGTTATTTATATATTTGTATTCTTTGACTTTTTATTGCCCAGTCCTTCTACTCCCCAGTATATTCTCAGGCCTCTCCTTTGACTTCATTTTTATTTTCCTCTTTAGAATCTCTACCCTATAGTTAACCAATTCAACTCCAAACTCTTTCTTACTCTTGAATAAACTATGTTTTCCTGTCTTGTCCCTCATCCCTTGCCACACCCCAGTCCTAGATTACTTTCACTCTCTCCTCCTCTGCTTTTACTCATATTGTTGGATGGAGCTGAAACAAGTCATAGCCATCCAGATGGAGTACAATACTAATTTATGTTTTCTAACCTTGTCTGAGCCCTCAGTCTGAGGGCTTGTATGAGCATCAATCAATGATTTTATTCTTTCCTAATTGATTTTCTATTTTACTCTGCTTCTCCCCTCCCTATAGAAAATATTCTAAACTTTCCTTTCTCAAGAGAAAACTCCTACCCTCTCACAGTCTCAGCTGAGGAACTTCCCTCTATTATACTGAGAAAATTGAGGCATTTTGCCATAAGGTTTCTTTCTCCCTTTGTTTCTTCTCAAAACCCTTTGAAATCATCACTTTTCTCTTTCTTTCCTTTAGTTTCTGATAAAGATGTGATCTTTTTTTCTAGCAAAGAATAACTCAGTTTCCTCTCTTCCAGTTTTCTACAGCAGATTGTACTCCCACCCTTACCCCCAACGCTTAACTTCAGTCTCCTTCCTACTTTCCTAACTACTGTCTTTAGATATGTCTGGCTCCCATTTCTTTTTTTAAATAATATTTTATTTTTTCCCAATTACATGTAAAGACAATTTTTAATTCATTTAAAAAAATTTTTGAGCTCCAAATTATCTCCCTCCCTCCCTAAAAGGGTAAGCAATTTGATATAGATTATGTATGTATAATCATGTAAAATATATTTCTATATTAGTCATATTGTGAGAGAAGGAATAGGCCAAAAGAAAAGAACCACAAAAATACTAAAATGAAAATACCATGCTTTGATCTGCATTCAGATTCCACCAGTTGTTTTTCTGGATGTGGATACCATTTTCCATTATGAGTCCTTTGGAATTGTCTTGGATCATTGTATTGCTGAGAAGAGGTAAATCATTCATAGTTGATCGTTGCACAGTGTTATTACTGTGTAAAATGTTCTCCTGGTTCTGCTCATTTCACTTTGTTCATGTAAGTTCATGTAAGTCTTTCTAGCTTTTTTCTGAAATCTGCCTTTTCCTCATTTCTTACAGTCGATTTTTCCTTTCCCTTGAAAAATCTTCACTGTGTACCACTGTCCTCTCAAGCTTGTACCTTATATCTCTTCTTACTTTGTAGACAAAGTCCTTGAAAATGCTGTTCACATGTGCAGGCTTCATTTTGTCTCACCTAGCACACATCATCTACCTGAAATTGCTCTTTCCAAAGTTTTTAATTTCCAGAGGCTTTTAACTTCTAAAATGTGAGACAAGTAGAAAGAACCCTGCACTAAAAGTCAGAAGACTGGGGTTCAATTCATCTGCTCTATTACTTATAAGCTGCCCACTGTTGCTCAAGTCACCTAATTTCTCTAAGCATTGGCTTCCTTACCTATAAAAAGGCAATAAAAATACTAGTGCTGCCTACCTCACAGGCCTATTTCAGGATCAAGTGAATTGATCCTTTGATTTCAAATATGATGCCTTTTCTTAGTCCTCTCTGTTGACAACTCCTTCCTCCAGTATATCAGATGGCACCAGAGGAGGCATTTAGTGGAAGGATCAGAATATAAAATGCCTTTAGTTAGTGTTTGATGAGACGATCACTGGCAAAAAGAAAGGCCCCATTTACACCACAATATTTATAGCAGCAGTTTTTTTTGTCGTAACAAAGAAGTGTAAACAAAGTGGACGCCTGTCAATTTGAAATGGGTAATCATTGTGGTACATTACTGTAATGGAATATTACTGTGCTGTAGGCATTGATGAATATTATGAATACAGAGAAGAGGTTTCCACGTGTTGATCAATGTTATTGATTTTTTTTCTCTTCTTGTTTTTCTTGTATTTAAAAATATGTTTGCAAAAAAGGATAGCTCTATGGGAGAGATTGGGGGGGTGATTCTATGTGATATAAAAACAAAAGATTATAATAACAATCTATTTTAAAAAGTGTTTGGTGAATCAAATAGAAGTAAATGAAAAAATTGTTTTTTTTGTGCATGAAAGATTTCTGACCAAATTTAGTTACTTTCAGGAGCCACTGTAAACACCAAGCTCTGCCTGTCTTCAGATGAGCCTGAAGAAAGTTTGATGTTTAGGAGGGCAAAGGGCATGGGGTACATCAGAAAACAGAGGCTGTACTTTTATTTTTTTAAAAATTTTATTATAGTTTGCATCATTCATTTCCACAAGATTTTGAGTTACATATTTTCTCCCTGTCTTTCCCCCACCCACCGCCCCAAAATAGCTATCCCAGTGTGTCTCCCATCCCCCAGTCTATTCTCTCCTATGTCACTTTTTGGTAGGGCAGGATGGA
>JAQQSU010012110.1:0-12003 GCA_028627135.1 Pseudochirops cupreus
ATGTGAGAGAGGACTATAATAGGAGAAGGAGAAAAGGAGAGATCGGATAAGGTAAATTATCTCATATGAAAGAGGCAAGAGAAAACTGTGACAATGGAGGGGAAGAGCAGGAAGGTGAAAGGGAATGGGTTAACCTCACTCTCATTGAATTTAGCTTAGGAAGGGAATAACATACACACTCAGTTGGGTATCTTACCCTACAGGAAAGTAGGGGGGAAGGGGATAAGAGGGAGGATGACAGAAGGGAAGGTAGATTGGGGGAGAGGATAGTTAGAAGCAAACACTTTTGAAAAGGGACAGGGTCAAAGTAGAAAATAGAATAAGTGGGGGGGGCGGGAACATGGCAATCTGAGTTTTAAAAAAAGATTCTAGTGAATTTAGGATATTTATTGTACCTTCTTATGCCCAATTTTTCCATTTGTTCTGACTGAGAAATAGAATATGGTAGCCAATTGGAATGTGACTTGTTTACTCCATCCTGATTCTGAGAGATTGTCACTGGATCAGAGAAGAAAACTGAGACTGGATTGGCGAAGTGATTTGCCCCAAGGTAGAACAACAGGCTATCAGGACATTCTTAGACTCCTTACCTGGAGCTCTTTCTACTGCACCACTTTTGGATATTTATTACTATTAACATGAGTGCCAGCAGAGATGTGTCAAAGCCACCTCAATTACGCTTTTTTTAAATGTTCATTTATTGAAGGCCCGAAAGAGGGAGGTAAAAGCTAGATGTCTTACTTATAAAAAATAAAAATATACTGTAATTATTTTGGAAGGGAAGAGGGCGTCATGAGTCAGACCTGTATTTCCTTTGTATAGGGAAATATTTCTCCCAGAAAAGAAACTTCTCCTATCATCAGAGGTCTATTAGCACTTTAGAGAGTTGCCTGGGGGTAGTGAGAGGTTAAGTGATTTGCCCAGACTCCCTTTGCCAGAATGTTTCAGGTCTTCCTACTGTGAGGCTCACCATGCCAGGCTGCCTCTAATTCAGTAATTACAACACTGTAAAGGTCCATAAATTAGCTTCATGAGTTCATAATTAAGGGAGCTCATGATTATTTTAGTTGAATTAAATTGCTTGGCATATAAGAAACCATTTCAATAAATTAGTGTTGTACTAGACAGAGATTTGAAGGCCTTTCTTGTTTCTTTTTTTATTATTACATCTCTCATCCTGTTTTTTTTTTCTACTATGAATAAGTACTCTGTCATTTAAGCCATACTTTTACTTTGCCCCTAGACACATCTGTCAGGACAGACTTCTGGGGAATGAAGGTTTCCTCCCTTAACTGTCTCTAAATCGGTCAAATTAAGGTCAGTATGTGTTTCATTTTTTTAATTAAAATTTTTTTAACCAACAAAAATCAACCTACTCTCCTTCTTACCTCTCCTCCCACCATGTTGAGAAAGACAAACAAAATCCTTGTTATAAACATATATAGTCAAGCAAAACAAATTCCCACATTAGCTATGCCCCCCCCAAATATATTTCAATCTGCACAATCATGTTTCATTATGAGTCCCCTGGCATTATTATTTATTATTCTGTTTATCAGAATGCCTAAGACTTTTCAAGTTGTTTTTCTTTATAATGTTGTTACCATTGTATAAACCATAATCCTGGTTCTACTTACCTCACTCTGAATCACTTCATACAAATCTTCCTAGGTTTCTCTGAAACCATCCTCCATCATTTTTTATAACATGGTAGTATTTCATCACATTTACATGTGATGAAGCTGTTCCCCAATTGATGGGCACCCCTTCAGTTTCTAATTCTTTACCACCAACAAAAGAACCGCTATCAACATTTTTGTACATCTTTTGTTTGAGTTTTACTCAGGACTACCTACCCTCTTGTTCCTCCTTCTCTCTTCTCCCCTTTATCTTCTGTTTCTCTATTGAATAAAATATATTTTTGTGCCCAACTGTATGTGTACATTTTTCCCTCCTATGACCAGCTCGAATGAGAATGAGATTAAAGTATTGGCTGCTTCCTCATCCCTTCCTCTTTGTTTGTATGAACTTCTACTTAAGCACCCTGATTATGTGAGATAATTTTCCCTAATTTTCCTATCTTTTTCTGCTCTAGTCTATTTCCCTTCCCATCCCTTTCCATTTTTCTTTTAAAATTATCTAAATATAACAGAACTGCTCCCAGGCCCTCTCACTAATTGGATTCTATGACCCCTGATGATAATAGGGTTCTGAGGAGATATATGTATTGTCTTTCCATATTAGAATATAAACAGCTATTTCTTGTTTAATGTTCTATAATTGCTCAATCATGTTTATCTTTTTGTGTTCCTCTTGACACTTGCTTTTATACTTCAAAGTTTCTATCCAGCTGTGGTCTCTTTATCAAGGATGCTTGGAAGCCATCCAAATGTCCACAGACCTCTCTGTCTCTCCATGCCTACCTGGGCTGGAAAAAATGACTTACTTCAATTTTTTTTCTTTGGTTTTTCTCATCAAAACTTGGTAGAAGAGCTCAGCTCTACTCTTCCTACTACTCCATCATTTGACTTCTTTTTCTTTCATTTTTTGGAGGTAATAAAGGTTCAGTAACTTGGCCAGAGTTACACAGCTAGTAAGTGTCTGATGTCAAATTTGAACTCAGGTCCTTCTGACTGCAATGTGGATACCCTATGCCTAACCTTCAGCCTTACAGCCACATGTAGCTTTCTAGGTCCTTAAGTATAGCCTTTTAACTGAATCCATTCTATACATTCAGTCGGAATCCATTTAATCAAAAGGCCACATTTAAGGACCTATTCAGACAAAAGCTTCATTTTCAAAAAGTAATATGGACACCCAAGGTTCTGTATTGAATATTTTCATTTTCTATTTTTGCTAATTGTAAAAACCACAAGTAATAATAAATCCAAGAGGCAATTGTTGCAGAGTGGATAGAGAGCTGTCTTTACAGTCTGGAAAAACTGTTCACGTCCTACCTGTGACATGTACTGGCTGTCTGATCCTGGACAAACTGCTTAACTATCAGAACTGCAACTATCAGAGCAGGTACCAATTTGCATTGGTGGAGAGAGTTTCCTCACTGGAAGATCCGAATACCAGCAAAAATCGAACCAGCTCTACTATATAGAAAACAGAGCTTTCAGGACTCATCACCAATCAGGTAAACGCTGAAAATCATGAACAAAGTGAGAGAGAGAGGGAGAGAGAGAGAGAGAGAGAGAGAGAGAGAGAGAGAGAGAGAGAGAGAGAGAGAGAGAGAGAGAGAGATGAAGACAGAAACAACAGCAGGAGACTTTCAAATTGTGTCCGAGCATGAATTCTGATGCTTTGCTTAGAAGACATTTTAAAATGTCTTTAGGTCCTGGGGCTGAGTACTATAGTCTTGCCTTTCATTTTATCATTGGCTCCTTCTGGGCAGAGATCTGGTCATATGGGATTCTTTGGGGAGCAAACATCTCTGGTACCACACCCATGGTTAGTCATCAACATCAAATGCTGGCTGTTCAGGGACCCTCCCCACCTCCATTTCATGTAGAGGGAGAAGGGACTTTAGAGATCACCTACTGACTGATCTAATCATCTTATTTTATTTTTTTCTCAAGTTCATCAGTGTCATTTTTATACCACCTTCATTTCCCAATATCTGTCTCCAGCCCCACCCTGAATACTCCCTAGTAATAAGGAAAAACAATCAGACAGTTTAAGTCATCTGGCCTTTAGTTTACGCCTCTGTAGAAAATGAGGGTGTTGGACATGATGGCCTCTAAATAAAATCCCTTTATGTATGAACCTGTTGACAACTGCTGGACAAAGCAAATGTATCTGACAGCTAATACGATATTGAGCTCCTATAATCCCTTACTTGGCAGCTGGGTGGCACAGTGGGTAGAGCACCAGGCTTGGAATCAGGAAGACTCCTCTCCACAAGTTCAGATCTGGCCTCCGACACTTACTAGCTGTGTGACCCTGGGTAAGTACTTCACCCTGTTTGTCTCAGTTTCCCCTCATCTGTAAAATGAGCTGGAGAAGGAAATGGCAAACCACTCCATGTCTTTGCCAAGAAAACCCCAAATGGGGTCATGAAGAGTTAGACATGCTTAAACAGCACAATGATAACAAATCCCTTACTTCTCTACGAATCCATCAATTAATCAAAAAACATTTATTAAATACCTTGTAGGGTCAAATATTTTGCTAGAAACATACACAAAGACAAAAATGAAATAAGCAAGGAGACATTGGGGTGGATATTTTGTACATGTATAAGCACAGGGCAGGGACTGGACATATGATTTCAATGGTATGTGGTGCTCTCAGTGGACCTCTCCCCAGGCAGGGGGCTGCCTTTTAAAAAACAGCATTGATCCCTGGGAAGTTGAGTGAATGGCTCCGGGTCAGAGAGCCAGGCTGTGTCAGAGGCAGACATGAGCCCATCTCTTTTTTAATCCCAAAGCAGTTTTTCATTCCCTGAGCCACACTGCCTGCCAATACATAGGGAGCATAAACAATAAATACCAAATAATTTAGGTAGGGGAGAAAGGTGAGTGGAGTTGGGTGGGCGGTAGCGTTAGTAGCTAGAAGGATCAGAACATCTTCCTATATGGGGTGACCTTGCCTGAGTTTTAAAGCAAACAAAAGATTTTAAGAGGTAGAGGAGAGGAGATAGTGTATATAAGCCAGGCATGGAAGGAAGGAAAAAGCTTTTATTAAACAAACTATTCTGTGCCAGGAATGAGTACTTTGCAATTGTTATCTCATTTAATCTCACAACAACCCTAGGAGATAGGTCTATTTTTATTATTATTTCCATGCTACAGTTGAGGAAACCGAGGCAAAGAAGATCAAGTTACTTGTCCAGGGTCACATAGTTAGCAAGTGACTGAGACTAATTTGAACTCAGGTCTTCCTGACCTCAGGTTCAGCGTTCCATTTACTGTACCAGATAGCTGGATGGGTAACAGTGCAAGTCAAGGAGACAGGAGATGGACATGTAAGAAAGCTTATAGAATGTGTAAAGGGGAGTAATGTCTGGAAAGTTCACTTGGGGCCAAGTTGTAGAGAAGAGGGAAGTGTGTTTCTGGACCCAACATGGATCATTACGATTAATATGAGTAAAGACCTTCACAGTTGGGGCAAGAGGAGAGAGTGGGGTTGGCATACAGAACCCTCTCCCTGATCCAGCATTTAGAGTATCTTAGGTAGACCCTCTCTAGTTTCCTGGTCTACATGTTCCACAGTCTAGCCAGACAAGCCTACTTTCTGTTCCCCACGCATCTTCCATCTCCTGTTCCATCTCCCTTCTCCATGCCTTTGCACAGGTTGTGCCCCATGCCTAGAATGCTCTTCCTCTTCCCTTCTGCTTCTTAGAATTCCAAGTTTCCTTTGAGATTCAATTTAAACGTCAACTTATAAAGGAAGGCTTTCCCAATTCCCTCACTTTCTAGTGCTTTCCCCTCTTAATCAGTCAGTAAAAAGCCTATGTTGAACACTCTTTATGTATCTTGTAGATGCTTATATGTGTACATTGTACAAATTATCTCCCTCATTGGAATATGGGTTCCTTGGGGACAGGGACTATTTGCTTTTTTTTGTATCTCAGTGTTTAGCAAAGTGCCTAGAACCTAATAAAAGATATATAAATGTTAGTTATTATACTAATCATAGTGGTAGTAGTAGTAGTAGTAGTAGTAGTAGTAGTAGTAGTAGTAGTAGTAGTGGTGGTGGTGGTAGTGGTGGTGGTGGTGGTGGTGGTGGTGGTGGTGGTGGTAGTGGTTGTGGTAGTGGTAGTGGTGGTGGTAGTAGCAGTGGTGGTGGTAGTAGCAGTAATAGTAGTAGTGGTGGTGGTGGTGGTAGTAGCAGTAGTAGTAGTAGTAGTGGTGGTGGTGGTGGTGGTAGTAGCAGTAGTAGTAGTAGTAGTGGTGGTGGTGGTGGTAGTGATAGTGATGATAGTAGTAGTAGCAGTAGGCACTTCATAGGTACTTGTTTATTGATTGATTGATATAGTAATGTAGGGAAGACTTTACCTGTGGTGAGAGCTGGCAATGGACTTTGAGACAGGGGTTACAGTAAATAGGGATCTAAGAAAGTGTCCATATCCTTTCTACAGGTGCCATCTATAGAAATGATATGCCTTTACTTCTATACACCAAACAAAGTCATCAATTTACTTCTCTCTCTAGTCAATAAATTATAAATAAAATGCTGGGTCTGAGCCATTGCCAAGATCCCACCTCTAAAAATAGAAAGTCTCTATAACACCCCCACAGAATAAGGAAGACATCTCCCTGAGCTCAGGAACACACATATTTCCATCTTTGTTACTAATGAGTGAGAATAGAAAGATCCTTGTTCACTAAGGGCTATATAAGTGAGTCAGGGAGTAGTAGAGAAGGATGAGGAGGATGGAGGCTCTCTATCCTCTTAGGATTCCCTTTCAACCAGAATTCACGACCCTCTCCTGGCCAGCTTCCCCTGATAGAGGCAGGAACAGACAGCTCCAGGGACAAAATCAGGTCTCTTGCTAGAATTCAAACCTTGATGTCCTAGAGGAGCAGTGCATTTGTGGAGAGATCAGAGACAACTCAGTGAGCCTGGTACCAAACTAAACTTCTCAAGGAAGTTATACTCATTTGGGGGTCACCATCTGGGACCATCCTGGCATCACAAGTTAGATCCTAGAACAGGAAACCAATGCTCCCTCTGTGGAGGAACAGACAAGATGGGAAGAGAAGCTGAGGGAGACCTGTCTGTGGGCAACCCAAGAGACTCCTGGGAAAGCCAGTCATGTTTGAAAGTGTTAGTGGGCAAGTTAGCTCAAATCTCAGGGTTGGGTCCTTCAACAGAACCTCTAGAACCTCTAGAATCCTAGAATTGCTTCACAATCATCCAGGTCATGACTTAGGCTAGGCCTAACTGTTGCTCCCCTCAGCACATATCCTGTAAATCCCACCAGTCTCCTGGCTGGGCTTGGACCTTGGACCTTCTCTATGGAACTGGACAGGCCCAGATGGAACCTAGGGACAGAAGCTAGGCTGCCCTATGGGGGAGAGGCAGCATCACCCATTCACCACCCAATCAAGTCATAAACAGGATAAATTGGAGATATTCTCAGAGAGAAGTAACAAGCATTACAGAGGACCAGGAAAGGCTTCCTACAGAGGGTAGGATTTTGGCAGAGGCTTGGAGGAAGTCATGGAAGCCTGGAGACAGAGATCATCAGGAAGGAACCTCATCTCAGTGAGAGTCAGAAGATGAAAGGAGTAGGAAAGGAAAAGATTTAAGATGAATGCAAATCTGTTACCTGTGGTCCAGAGCACATACATACTCGAGAGAGCTCAGTGCAAGGGGTGGGTAGTTTTAGAACAACACCTTGGGGGTGGGGTGGAGATTGAATTGAGGTAGATGGATATCCAAAAGTGAGCTGTAGAGGAAGAAAAGTGGGGTTTTGATGATGATAGCCAAGGGAAGAGGGAGGGGGTCAGAATCTTTGGAATACGCAGGGTACAAAGGAGCGGGGATTTATTTGTCACTGAGGGACGAGTTCAAGTAGGTTAACAACATCCTAAAAGGGTTTGGCCTCCAGGAGGCATAGTAAATGGAGCACTGGACTTGAAGTCAGAAGGATCTGAACTTGAATTCTGACTCAGACATTTACCATCTGTATGATTCTGGTCAAGTCACTTAATCTTTCTCAGCTTTAGTTTCTTTATTTTAAAAAGTATTATATAAGTGCATGCTATTACTATTATCTATTTATGTGATGTTTATGAGAGTTTCAATTAATATTGATGCTTAGTTTAGCTAAGCTTTCAGTACATTAATACATAATGAAAGGGTCATGGCTTTTTGATTGATGATATTTTTGGAATAGAGGAGAAGGTTTGGTGGTGAGGAAAACGAATGGCTTGTGCTCCAGTGACCACTTTTGTTTTGGAGCATTGAGGGGGGCCAGGATGGGATCCAAAGAAGAAACAGATTCAATTTCTTAGGACTTGGCTCCAGGCTTCAAGGAGAGGGGACCTTCCATTTTCCTTTTAGGAAAGGTCACGGGAATTGTGGAGACAGAACACTGCCCAGGAATAGATTGCATTCAGACACACCCTGTACATTGTTGCCCTGACCAAAGGTGTTTTGCAATAAAGTCATTACTATATCATAGCCAAACCCCATCGTGACACCGTAAAACCCTACTATAATGTCATTTGGTCATTTTCTGAGACACCAAATTGAAGGCTGGTGACGAAATGAGTGAAATATCTCCTGTGACCTTGTTGCCCCTAACTTTATGTTTTCAGGGAATAAGTTAATAAACTGAGACAGAAATCTGCTTATATTTGACTCATTTCCTTTGTTCTGTTTCTTAGAGATCTGAGAATGATGCGGGTGGGATGGAGGGTGTAAGGCTTCCCACCGGTTCTCTCTTCTTTGATTCTTCACCTTTTTTCCCATCACCTCCATGACTCTGAATCTTTTCCTTGCCCCTCCATAGGTAATGGAGTAGTTTGGCTTCTTTCTTTCTGTCTGACTAACTCCCAAAACACAGCAGAGATTGCTATGCTCAGAAACAAACATTGATTTAGTTACCATTTATTTTCAGATTATTATTTTTTTTTGTCCAACCATGACCAATTCATAAACTTACCAGTCTTAGAGCAGATACGAAACCAAATTTATTATTCATATAACTAGTGGTTATCATCCCTTCACTGATTGACTTCTTTACTGGATCCATTATTAATTTGGATGATTTAATTAATTAATTTTTAATGTTACTCATTTTTCTTTTAGTCCTTCACAGCCGTTCTTCCCATACGTATCCAATTATTACCTCTTTCGTTCTGAAGGCTGTCCTGGTATATCCCTAACTACAACACTCTACAGTTTCTGCATTATGAAGATTACCTGAATAGTGTTCTCTTTGAGAGGGGAAAAATGTGAATCATCAAAAGCCATAACAACAAAGGGGTTGTTCTCGTGAATAAGAATAAGGATGTGAATACTTAAGTGGTATTACAGGCTCATGATCCTACTAAGTTATGAAACACAACCAGTTTTGCTCATCTAATTGCAAATTAGTCTTGGTTTTCACATTTACTTTTTTTTTCCATTTCATAAACTTAGATGTGAGTGAATGGCTCAAGAGATACATCAGAGGTCCTGCCAGCCCTTCAAGGTCACCTTTGTTAAATCTTCAATGTGAGTATTGACACCTCAACAATTGGCAAACACTGTGAATCAGGGTTTTATTTATTTATTTATTTATTTATTTATTTTTGTATAGACTTAAGAAAGAGATGGTAAAAAAAATCGTGTTGTGCATATTGCCGTCTACCCCAAGAACCAGTTGTTAAACATTTACCACTCTCACTAATCACTCTATGGAAGCATGTAAAAAACTTCCTGTGCAGTTTCTTTAGAAATATAAGGAGATATTCCTCTAATCTAAATGCCTTTTCCAGACTTCCCCCCTCCATGCTTTGGTGAGGTCAAGAAGAAAAGGTTTTTTAAAATTTTATTCTTTTATTTGTTTTAAAAAATTATTTATTTATCTTTAGGTTACAACATTCATTTCCACAAGCTTTGAGTTCCACATTTTCTTCCCCTCCTTCCTCTCCCCTCTGACTCCTCTCCCCAAGATGGCATGCAATTCGATATAGGCCCTACGTATACATTCACATTAAAAATATTTTCACATCAGTCATGTTGCAAAGAAGAATCAAATCCAATGAAATGAACCAGAAGAAAGAAGAAACAAAATAAAAAAGAGAAAGAGCAAACTGTATGCTTTGATCTGCATTCAGATTCTGTAATTCTTTCTTTGGATGTGGATGGCATTTTTCATCATGAGTCTTTTGGAGTTGTCTTAGAACCTTGCTTTGCTGAGAAGAGCCAAGTCCATCAAAGTTAGTCATCGCACAATGTGGCTGTTACTGAGTACAATGTTCTCCTGGTTCTGCTCCCCTCACTCAGCATCAGTTCATATAAGTCTTTCCAGGTTTTTCTGAAGTCCACCTGCTCATCATTTCTTATAGCACAATAGTATTCCATTAATTTCACATACCACAGCTTGTTCAGCCATTCCCCAATTGATGAGTAGCCCCTCAATTTCCAATTCTTTGCCACCACAAAAAGAGCTGCTATAAATAGTTTTGTATACATGGTTCTTCCTCCTACTTGTATGGTCTCTTTGAGATACAGCCCTAGAAGTGGTATTGCTGGGTCAAAAGGTATGCATATTTTTATAGCTCTTTGGGTATAGCTCCAAATTGCTCTCCAAAATGGTTGGATCAATTCACAACTCTACCAACAATGCATGTGTCCAGATTTTCCCACATCTTCTCCAGCATTTATAATTTTCCTGTTTTGTCATATCAGCCAATGTGACAGGTGTGATTTGGCACCTAAGAGTTGTTTTGATTTGCATTTCTCTAATCAATAGTGATTCAGAGCATTTTTTCATATGACTATAGATGTCTTTAATTTCTTCCTCTGAAAACTGTGTGTTCATATTCTTTGACCATTTATCAATTGGGGAATGATTTGTATTCCTATGAATTTGACTCAGTTCTCTATATATTTTAGAAATGAGGCCTTTATCAGAGACACAGGTTGTAAAATTCTTTCTCAGTTTTCTGCTTCCCTCCTAATCTTGATTTCGTTGGCTTTGTTTGTACAAAAACTTTTCAATTTAATGTAATCAAAATTATCCATTTTGCATTCCATAACGTTTTCTATCTTTTGTTTGGTCATAAATTCTTCCATTCTCCATAAATCTGACAGGTAAACTATTCCTTGCTCTCCCAGATTGCTTATGGTATCAGCTTTTATATCTAAATCATGAACCCATTTAGACTTTATTTTGGTATTCAGTATTAGATATTAGTCTATGCCCAGTTTCTGCCATACTCAGTTTTCCCAGTAGTTTTTAATCCAATAGTAAGTTCTTATCTCAGAAACTGGAATCTTTGGGTTTATCAAACAGTAGATTACTATAGTTATTGACTGCTGTGTCTTGTGTACCTAACCTATTCCCCTGATCTGCCACTCTATTTCTTATCTAGTACCAAGTAGTTTTGATGATTGTTGCTTTATAACACAATTTAGCATCTGGTATGGCTAGGCTGCCTTCGCTAGCATTTTTTTTCATTATTTCCCTGATATTCTGGATTTTTGTTCTTCTGAATGAATTTTGGCTTTTTTTTTTTTTTTGGAGGGCAATTGGGGTTAAGTGACTTGCCCAAGGTCACATGGCTAGTTCCAGATGAATTTTGTTATTATTCTTTCTAACTGTATAAAGTAATTTGTTGGTAGTTTGATTGGCATGGCATTAAATAAGTAAATTAATTTAGCTAAAATTTCATTTTTATTACATTAGCTTGGCCTACCTATGAGCAACTGATATTTTTCCAGTTATTTAGATCTGACTTTATTTGTGTGAAAAGTGTTTTGTAATTGTGTTCATATAGTTTCTGGGTTTGTTTTGGCAGGTTCACTTCTAAATATTTTATAATGTCTACAATAACTTTCTTTTTTTTGCTTTTTGGAGGGGGGAAGATAGGGCAATTGGGGTTAAGTGACTTGCCCAAGGTCACACAGCTAGTTTCTTGTGTTAAGTGTCTGAGGTTGGATTTGAACTCAGGTCCTCCTGACTCCAGGGCCAGTACTCTATTCACTGCTCCACCTAGCTGTCCCTAATATCTACAACAACTTTAAATGGAATTTCTTTTCCTATCTCTTTCTGTTGGTCTTTTTTAGTAATATATAGGAATGCTGGGGATTTATGTGGGTTTATTATATATCCTGCAACTTTGCTAAAGTTATTTATTATTTCAAGTAGTTTTTTATTTGTTTCTCTAGGATTCTCTAAGTATATCATCGTATCATCTGCAAAGAGTGATAGCTTTGCCTATTCTTTGCCTATTCTAATTCCATCAATTTATATTTCTTCCCTGATTGCTGAAGCTAACATTCTAGTACCGTATTGAATAACAGGAGTGATAATGGATATCCTTGTTTCACACA
>JAQQSU010012111.1:0-12002 GCA_028627135.1 Pseudochirops cupreus
TTGGGACTCAGTTTTCTGGTATTTAAATGAATGCACTATCTATATTTCTTATGTAGAGAGCCTGTTCCATTTTGTGATTAATAACTATATCAGCATATTTATAGTTACTGTAGGCATTGTGAATACTGCATTGCTGATACACTTGGCCACAGCAACCTTGTAACTCTCCTACTTTGTATTCCAACGAACCAAGTGAAGTTCAGCTGCATGTTGCTTTCCAACCAAAATGTGCTCAGAGCCCTGGCTCCTACTGGAGCCCCAGTGAAAAAGAAACTAGATCAACCTGTAGTTTCCAATCAGGGGTCCTCCACTTAACACTGATCTATCAATGGAATCATCAAATTCAGCATTGAAAGAGTGCCTGTTGTTGATGATCCTCTTAGCAGTAGAAGGGTAATAGGAGAACTTCAAAGGTTTCAGAGCACCATCATATTGTGTTTTAGAGTACTCAATTTCCACAGGAGACTGTCGTTTTCCATGGGCAATAGGAAAAGTCTTATGCCAGCATTCTGACCCATTCAAGGCTGGCTCATATCTCCAGTAATGTTGGGACATGGTCTTGCAAGCTGTTCAGGGTTTAGTAATTAGCTCTTGGATTGCACCTCTGCACTGGTTGCATCCAAATTCAAAAAGGAGAAGTTAAATGAGTAACAGATTCATCGCCAAACAAGAGATAAAGAGTATTACAAAATATAAAATAGTTGATTTTCATTATATTAAATGAAAAAGCTTTCACACAAACAAAACCAAAGCATGAAGATTAAAGGGAAATCAGAAAACTGAGAAACAATCTTTATAGCAACTGTCTCTGATAGGGGCTTCATTTATCAAATGTATAGAGAACTTAATCAAATTTATAAGAATACAAGAACTTCCCCAATTAATAAGAGGTGAAAAGATATGAACAGGAAGTTTTCAGATGAATAAATCAAAGCTATCTATAGGTATATGAAGAAGTCTCTAAATCATTTTTGATTAGAGAAATGCAAATTAAAGCAACTCTGAGGTATGACCTCACACCTATCAGATGGGTCAATATGACAAAAAAAGGAAAATGATAAATGTTGGAGAGGATATGGGAAAATTGGGACACTAATACATTGTTGGTAGAGTTGTGAAGTTATCCAAATGTTCTGGAAAGCTATTTGGAACTATGCCCAAAGGATATAAAACTGTGTATACCCTTCGATCCAGCAATACCACTGGTCTGTATTCCAAAGAGATCATTAAAAAGGGGAAAGGACTTATATGTCCAAAAATCTTCATAGCAGCCCTTCTTGTGGTGGCAAAATATTGGAAATTGATGGGATGCTCATCAATTGGTGAATGGCTGAACAAGTATATGAATATAATGGAATACTACTATGCAATAAGAAATGATAAGCAGGAAGAATTCAGAAAATCTTAGAAAGACTTGTATGAAGTGATACAAAGTGAAATGAGCAGAACCAGGAAAACATTGTACAATATATCCACAACAATGTATGATGATCCACTATGATAGGCTCAGCTCTTCTCAGTAACACAATGATCCAAGACAAGTACAAAGGACTCAAGAAGGAAAATGCAATCTACATCCAGATAAAGAACTAATAGACTGCATGCAGATCAAAAGATATTTTTTCATTTATTTTATTATTTTTCATGGTTTTTTTTCTCCTTTTGATCTGGTTCTTCATTCACAATTGTGATTAATATGGAAATATATTTTATATGATAGCACATGCATAACCAATAGCGAACAGTCTACCTTTCTAGGAAGAGGGCAGGGAAAGGGGGAGGAACAAAAAGTTGGAACTCAAAATCTTGTAAAAATAAATGCTAAAAAATGTCTTGACATGTAATTAGGGTTAAAAATGAAGGATGAACAATAAAATAATAGCCCTTAGCTTTGACATATTAGTTTATGCTTCTTTATTCACATACGACAATATGTCTGTACCTTTTAGACTTCATTTAGAGGTTTCTGTAAAAGAAGTCAACAAAGGGGAGGGGGCCTCAGCATTTTTTTTACAGTAGCTAGGCTGCTTAAATTGAAAGAAAATGAAATATTGAACTCTTGGGCTTATTTGGATTTGCTTTTTTAAATTGCTAAATGCCATCCTGGGAATTGTGCCTAAAATGATAATGAGTCACATTTATGCAGCACCTTTCATCCAGAAGGATCATACTTTACTTATTTTAGAAATGCAGTCACCTCAATGATGAAATGCAGTGACTGTTTTAGTGCTAAACATTTATTCAGAGTCATGATTATACAAAGGTACTGGAAACTGAAACAGAACCAAAATATTACAGGAATAAAAATCTCAGGATATACTGTATTAAAATGTCTGTAATATAGCCTACCTTGTACTTCTATCTTTTAGATGATGCAAGCATCATTTTGGAACTATAAAATTTCCCATAAGCCCAATCTTGTGGTGAATACCAAATTTCAAAAAAGTACTACTTCATCAATGACCAATACTTGGAAAATTGCAAAAGACTGGATAAATAAATTGGAATGATCTTATTTCTTTTGGGGGATCATCTAGACATAAGGATATATCCTTTTGTCAGCTGCAGGAGAGAGATTCGCTTATTTCCTCAGACAGAACCTGGTAACCAAATGGGTGACTCTGGTGCTCTCTATGGTGCTTCCATTCAAGTGTGTTGGTTAATAACAGCTTTTAACAGTTAATTTGCTTCAACAAACATCTATTAAAGGTTAGCAACAAACAAGATATTGTTTTTGCATGTATGAGAAAAAGTCAATGCCCTCACCTTCAAGAAGTCTGTCATCTACTGGGATAGATGCAATTTATACAAAGTCAAGTGTAATACAAGGTGGAACAAAATAAAGGAAAAGGAGAGATCCAGCATAATGTTCTAGGAAAAATTGAGCAAAGGAATAACACTTTCATCTGTGAGCAGCTCTGAGAATAAAAGAAGCCATCATGGATGAGGAGGTGCACGAGCTGAAATTTAAAAGTGAAAGATTTCATGAGTGCACTTTAGGCTTGGAAAATAGCTTGTAAGATTGCATAGATAATTTTTATGATTTTATATTTTTTATACATTTACAAAACAAGCACATAAAAGTGAAACAATCTCTGCCTTAAAGAAGCTTACTTTCTAATGGGGGAGACGGCACATTTATGAGAAGTCTGGCTGGGAAAAGAAAATTTTTGGGGAATGACAGACTCCATGAAAAAAAGACTAATGGCACATCCTTTTTCAGAATAATAGAAGTAGGGTAGTATTTGATTTTGGAACCTAAACAAGAAGAAGAAAGTATCATGAAGGAGAGGACCCATACATGAGAGATGGATAACTAAAAGGCAAGAAGTAGCCAAAGATAACTGTTATGTTTGGAACTTTGGAGAACAGAATTTTCTTCTCCAGTTCATTTTACAGATGACAAAACTGAGTCAAACAGGACTGAGTGATTTGCTCAGGGTCACACAGCTAGAAAGTATCTGAACCCTGGTATGAACTCAGGTCCTCCTGATTCCAGGACTGGCACTCTATTCACTACATCACCTAGCTGTCCCTAAATGATTTAAGAGGGTTAGACTTAGAATAAGGAAGACTTCAACTCAAATATTGTCTCAGATATTTACCAACTGTATATTTCTGTATATATTTAGTCTCTCTCAGTTTAAATATACTGATCTGTTTGGAGATCCTTATCTCCAAAAAATGGAGATAACAATAGTATCAGAAAACATATAATCCTACAATAGGTTGTTTACATGGAATACATTGGAAGCAGAGAAATACACTCAGAGTAAAGGTAAAAGGTTGGAGTAGAATATATTATGCTTCAGCTGAAGTAAAATTTAAAAAAAAAAAAGCAGGAGTAAAAATCCTGATCAATATATCTAATTAAAAGAGATAAGGAAAGAAATTACATCTTGCTAAAAGGTAACATAGCCAATGAAGTAATGGTAATACTAAACATATATGTACCAAGTGGTATACATTTTAGAATAGAAATTAAGGGAGTTACAGGAAAAAATAGATAACAAAGCTATACTAATGGGGGACCTCAACCTCCCTCTATCAGAGCTAGATAAATCTAACCACAAAATAAGCAAGAACAAAGTTAAGGAGGAAATAGAATGTTAGAAAAGTTAAATATGGTACACCTCTAGAGAAAATCAAATGGGGATACAAAAGAACATATCGTTTTCTCAGTGGTACACGGCACACAAAAACTCACCCTGTATTAGGGCATAAAAACCTCAGAATCCAATGCAGAAAGGCAGAAATATTAAATGCATTCTTTTCAGATTATGATACTATAAAAATTGCATGTAATAAAGGACCATGGAAAGATAGACTAAAAATTAATTGAAACTAAATAATCTAATCCTAAAGAATGAGTGGGTCAAGCATCAAATCACAGAAACAATCAATAACTTCATTCAAAAAATGTGACAATAATGAGACAACATGCAAAACTTATGAGATGCAATCAAAATTTATTGGATGAAGTTCTTAAGAGAAGTTTTATATCTCTAAATGCTTATATTAATAAAATGGAGAAAGGGGAGATGAATGAATTGGGCATGCAACTAAAAAAGTTAGAAAAAGAACAAATAAAAAACTCCCAGTTAAATATCAAATTAGAAATTCTGAACATCAAAGGAGAAATTAAGAAAATTAAAATTAAGAAAATTATTGAACTAATAAATAAAACTAAGCCAGTTTTATGAAAACCAATAAAATATGAAAACATTTGGTTAATTTTATTTTTAAAAAAAGAAAGAAGAAAACCAAATATAGTTTCAAAAATGAAAATGGTGAATCACCACCAATGAAGAGGAAATTAAAACAATGATTAGGAACTATTTTGCCCAACTGTATGACAATAAATCTGACAATATAAAACAATGGATGAATATTTACAAAAATATAAATTACCTAGATTATTACCCAGAAGAGGAAATAAAATATTTAAATAACATCATTTAAATAACATCATTTCAGAAAAAGAAACTGAACAAGAAATTTCCCTAAGAAAAATTCTCCAGAGCCAAAAGGAATTGGAAATAAATTCTACCAAATATTTAAAGAACAATTAATTCCAATACAATATACACTATTTAGGGAGGGAAAGGCAAAGAAAGAATACTACCAAATTCCAATTGTAATACAAACATGGTGCTGATATCTAAACCAGGAAGAGCCAAAACAAAGAAAAAATTATGAACTAATTTACTTAATGAATATTGATGCAAAAATTTAAAATAAAATATTAGCAAAGAGATTATAGAAATTTATCATGAGGCTAATACACTATGACCAGGTGGAATTTATATTAGGAATGCACAGCTGGTTAACATTAGGCAACTATCAACACAATAGCCATATCAATAACAAAAATAACAACAATCATATGATTATCTCAATAGATGCAGAAAAAGCTCTTGACAAAATACATCACCCAGCTCTGTTTAAAAAAAAATAGAGAGCTTAGGAATAAATGTAGTTTTTCTTAAAACTATAATTAGCATCTGTCTAAAACTACCAGCATTTCCAATACGATCAGGGATATAAGGAGGATATTCATTACATTATCACCAATATTATTCAATATGGTACTAGAAATGGTAGCTTTAGCAATAAGAGAAGAAAAGGAAATTGAAGGGAATAGAATAGGCAATGAAGAAACAAAACCATCACTCTTTGCAGATGATATGATGGTGTACTTAGAGATTAAACTTTAAAAACTATTTAAAATAATTAACAATTTAAGCAAAGTTGCAGAATACAAAATAAACCCACATAAATCACTGGCATTTCTATAAATTACTAACAAAGTCAAGCAGCAAGAATTAGAAAGAGAAATTCCATTTATGATAATGATAGACAATATAGAATTTTTGTGAGTCTACCTGCCAAGACAAATCCAGGAACTATATATATAAACACAATTACAAAACACTTTTCAAACAAATATTAAAGTCAGGTCTAAATAACTGGAAAAATATCAGTTGCTCCTGGGTAGACTGACCTAACATAAAAAAATATAATAACATAAGAACATGACAAAGCATAACATAGCATAATAAAATTGCTTATTCTACCGAAACTAATATATTTATTAAGTGCCATACCCAATCAAAGTACCACAAAATTATTTTATAGAGTTAGAAAAAATAATAACAAAATTCATCTGGAAAAACAAAAGGTCCAGAGCAGGGGTGGGTAACCAGTAGCCTTGAGGCCACATGTGGCCTTGTGGGTCTTTGGGTGCAGTCTTCGGATTGAGTCAGAGTTTTACAGAACAAATCCTTTTATTAAAGGAATTTGTTCTGTGAAGTTAAAGGGGCCACACCTGAGGACCTAGATGGCCACATGTGGCCTCAAGGCCATAGATTTCCCACTCTTTGTTTAGAATATCAAGGAAATTAATGAAAAGAAGAACAATGACAAGATGGCCTAGTCATATCAGATCTAAAATTATGTAATAAAGCAGCCATAATCAGAACTACTTGGTAGTGGCTAAGAAATAGAGTGGTGAATTAGAGGAATAAGTTAGGTACACAAGACAAAGTAGTCAATGACTATAGTAATCTACTGTTCGATAAACCCAAAGACTCCAGCTTCTGGGCTAAGAATTCAATATTTTACAAAAACTGCTGGAAAAACTGGAAAACAGTATGGCAGAAATTAGGCATAGACCAACATCTTACACATATGCCAAGATAAGGTTAAAATGAGTATGTTATTTAAATATAAGCAAATTAGGAAAGGAAGTAATTGTTTAACTGTCATATCTGTGGAGAAAGGAACAATTTATGAGCAAACAAAAGACAGAGAATATTATGAAAAGCAAAATGGATAATTTTGATTACATTCAATTAAAAAGTTTTTGTACAAATAAAGCCAATGCAACCAAGATTAGAAGGGAAGCAGAAAGTAGGAAAACAATTTTTATAGCCAGTGTCTCAGGTAAAGGTCTCATTTCTAAAATTTATACAGAACTGAGTCAAATTTATAAGAACATAATCATTCCTAAATGCTTCAATTTTTAGATGAAGAAATTAAAGCTATCCATAGTCTTATGGAAAAAAAATGTTCTAAACCAGTATTAATTATTGAAATGCAAATCACACTTATCTGATTGACTAATATGACAAAAGAGGAAAATGATAAATGCTGCAGGAGATGTGGGAAAATTAAAACACTAATACATTATTGGTTGTGAGCTGATTCAACCATTCTGGAGAGCAATTTGGTACTAGCCCTAAAGGGCAATCAAATAGTGCATACTCTTTGATCCAACAATACCACGACTAGGTCTGTATCCCAAAGAGATTACAAAAAAGAGGAAAAGCACCCACATGCACAAAAATATTTATAGTAGCTCTTTTTGTGGTGGCCAAGAATTGGAAATTAAGGGGATGTCCATCAATTGGGGAATGTCTGAACAAGTTGTGGTTTTTGGATATAATGGTATACTATTGTTCCTAAAGAAATAGTGAGCAGGAGGACTTCATAAAAGCCTGGAAGACTTGGATGAACCTGATGCTGAGTGAAGTGAGCAGAGCCAGGAGAACGTTGTACACGGTAATAACAACGTTGTGGGATGACCAATTTTATTAGACCCAGCTCTTCTGACCAATGCAATGATTTAAGATAATTCCAAAATACTCATGATGAAAAATGCTATCCATATCCAGAGAAAGAACTATGTAGATCAAAGCATACTATTTCTCTTTTTTTGTTTTGTTTTTTCTTTCTCATGGCTTTTCCTTTTTGTTCTGATTCTTCTTTTGCAGCATGACTAACGTGTAAATATGTTTAATACAATTGTAACTATATAGCCTATATGCGATTGCATGCCATCTTTTGGAGGGAGAGGGAAAGAAGGGGGAAAAATTTAGGACTCACAACCTTATAAAAGTGATCACTGAAAACTAAAAATTAATTTTAAAATGAATTAATATGAATATCACTTAGAGGATTATGGAAAGACATACACTGGCATCTCTTGCAGTACATAACAAGTAAGGAGGTATGATGAATCAGAATAAATAGCATCAAATAAATGTATGATTGAAAAGTATGGACTGTTAGTGGTAGTGAGAGAAAACTGGTGTTCAATTCTTCTTCCTTCATGAAATCAGAAAAAAATCAAGAAAGGTCGTGTGTCTTTTTAAAAAAATTGAGACACATAATTTCTGCATAACTTAATCATTTTATTAATATGCCAGCATTTTAAATAAATGCCCAGTGGCACTCTTGTATATGAAGTCCCTCAAGGTGGTGGGCTCCTGGATTATATACTCTTGGAAGAAGAGTGTTCCTAAAGGTGGCAATCAACTCTGATTGGTTAACATTTAATGAGAGAATTAAGATTATAATAATGGACTGAACCTATTCTTAATGAATTTTGAATTGTCATTTAATTCTAAATTACCCTCAGCCTTGGGCAATCCATTCAAAGAATTTATCTCCCACCCAAGACTAAGCAAAAGAGAGTTTCATTTTAGATTAGAAGCCTGATTTAGTTGGGTGGAGTAGCAATACCAGAATGAGGAAAATGTTAATCCTATCTTCCATCAACCCTGTCGCTGAAAGACTGGACAAGAAAAGAGGATAGGAAAAAATGTTGAGTTTTCCCAAATTTTAATAATTGACTATCAACATGAGAGAGAAATAATCATTTCTCTCAGTCCCCAACATGTTGAGTGTATCCCTGTAATGAATATGTGTGAGCACATAGGGACCAGACTCACATAGGACAGGCAGGCATGGTTGGGATGCACCATTGAAGGTTACATCCACATTGAAGAGATCATGGATCCATTTAACATTAATAAGAATCCCCCTTTTTTATGGTGTGAGGTTCCTTGATTTCAAGATCAACATCACATATACAATAATAAGAAAGTGATGAAGACTTTCATGAGCAAAGAAATCACTTTCAATATTAAGTATTTATCTATTATCCCCATGTTGTATTTATCAATGAAAAGTTTTTATGGCCTTGGATTCTCAAATGTTACATTATCTCATACAATATATAACTTGGTCCATTCCTAAGAAAGCTTGCTATTGCTTTGTTCCAGCATTAACTTCAACTTCCCAAGAGATCGTAAGTTAATATAGAGGTTTCTAACAGACAGAACAAAGTACACAGAAATATTTTTTTAAAACTTCCCAAAATTTACTGTATATTTTAAGATTAATTGAAATATATCAGCAGCCATTACAAAATGCATTTACTTAATTTCAAAAGGAATACATTTCATCAAAAATTGTCCAGAGATACTCAGTAAAACATTGATGATGAAACATTCAATTCAATTCATTTGCAGCAGTTACTGAGGATATCTGTCCTAAAAAGCCTAGTTGATAACTTGCAAGTCAATATGTTATACTATGTCCTCGCTAGTTAGAGAAAGATTTATCTTTCATGTTGAATTTTTGGATACAAAATTAAAATAAAATTTTGTATCTCCATTGTAAACTCCATTCCTCTCTTACCTTCACATTTTAATTTCTCTAACTTTTTATTGTTACCCAAGTTCAACTTTCTTGTCATCTTGCAATATTTCAAAAAGTACTTTATATGAAAGATTATGTCAAAACAAAGTTGTAAATAGAGCATATATGTGTGTGAGTGTGTGTATACACACATATCTCAAGGAGCTAATCACAAAAGAATATAAATCACAATTACATTTGACCTCCATGTAAAATGAGAGTTACAGCCACTTGTCCAATATATTTTTGTCCCATTATTTCTCTTTATAGCAGCTTTCTCAAACTGCTGACATGAATTAGATTGAATTTTTTTTTCTTTGTAATAAGGAAGATAACCCTTGTTTGTCTCCATCCCCAAAACTTTCTCCCAGGCCCATCTGCTTATTAAGTTGAAAGAAAGAATGAGTCAGAAAGGACTAGAAATTATGTGAAGTTAAAGCTGATAGGGACCTTAGGACTCATTTAATTCAACTTCCTCATTTTATAGATGAAGAAATTGAGGAAAGTTATTTGCCCAATGTGACACTGGAAATAAGAGCTAGAACTTCAACTACCACTCCAGTGAGGAGCTCTTCTATCTTTCCTTAGCCTATGTAAACCCAATCTATTAATTAAACAATATAGCTTTTTGTAGTTTCTATCAATCATTTAGACAATATTTACTAAGGCCAGGAGTTCCGCTAATGACTGAAAATGCAAACTTCAAAAATGAGCAGTCCTTCACCAAAAAGTTTTAATTTTATTGGGGGATGGAGAGCAATCTGTACCTATATAAGTGTAGCTCGAAATCAGTCACATGAGTTGCTAGAAAATGTAGCTTTACCAGCTTGAAATAGAAGCTGAAAGGTCATGAGAACAACTATCTATAAAACAGAGGGGGAGCTCAGGAAATTTTGAGTTCTGTGGACAGGAGGTAAAAGACAAGGTAGAGCAGTAGAGCATGGCTCTGAGGCACAGAACTTGGGTGACTAGAAGAATGGTGGCTCCCTAAATAAAAATGGGGTGATGGGGGGGGAGGGGATCAGTGAGTTTCATTTTAGACATGTTATGTTGGTCTTGAAATGTCTACAAGCACAAAATGCCTACCAATTTAGGAAGTTACAGATATTGGAATAGAGGGAGTCTAAGCCTGGATATATAGAGCTATGTCACCTATAAAAATTTAAACTAACCCAAGGGAATAGGTGAAGTTACTAAGAGAGAAACTATAAAGAAGGAAGAGAAGAAGTCCCAGGACCCAGCCTTGGAGTACAACTGCAGTGACTGAGTGGTATGGTATGGATAATGACCCAGCAAAGCAGACTGATAAGGAATAGTCAGACAGGTGAGGTGAGAATCAAGACAAGACAACAAGAATTATTATTTTTCTTTTTTTTAAATTAACTTTTGTTTATTTTTAGTTTACATGATTCATTTCCACGAGATTTTGAGTTGCAAATTTTCTCCCCATCTTTCCCCTACCCACCATGCCAAAACAGCTATCCCACTGTATATCTCCTCCCCCAATCTGCTCTCTCCTATATCCTCCTCCATTCCCCTCTGACTTTCCAGTAGGGCAAGATGGATCTCCATACCCCAGTGCCTATATATCTTATTTCCCTGTTGCATGTAAAATAATAATAATAATAATATTTTTTAATATTTTGTTTTAAAACTTTGAATTCCAGATTCTTTCCCTTATTCCCTCATGACCCACCCTTACTGGGAAGATAAGCAATTCAATACAGGTTGTACATGTGTAGTTACACAGAACATTTCCATAGTGGATATATTGTGTATGACTGACTATATTTCCCTCCATCCTATCCTGCCCCCCACCTGTTCTATTTTCTACTTTGACCCTATCTCTTTCCAAAAGTGTGTGCTTCTAACTACTCTCTCTCCCCAATCTGCCCTCCTGTCTATCATCCCCACTCTTATACCCTTCCCCCATACTTTACTGTACAGTAAGATACTCAATTTAGTGTGTATGTTGTTCCCTCCTTAAGCCAAATTCAATGAGAGTAAGGTTGACCCATTCCCTTTAGCCTTCCTGTTCTTCCTCTCTATTGCAACACTTTTCTCTTGTCTCTTTTATATGAGATAATTTACCCTATTCTGTCTCTCACTATCTCCTCTCATTATATTCCTCTCTCACCTCTTAATTTTATTAGATATCATCCCTCCCTATTCAACTGATCCTGTGTCCTCTGTCTGTGTGTGTGTGTGTGTGTGTGTACATTTCTATTCCCTTCAACTATCCTCATACTGAGAAAAGTTTCATAGATTACAGTTAAATGTAAATAGTTCAACTTTAGTAAGTTCCTTATGATTTCTTTTGCCTGTTTACCTTCTCATGCCTCTTGTATTTAAAAGTCAAATTTTCTATTCAACTGTGGTTTTTTCATCAAAAATGTTTGAAAGTCCTCTATTCATTGAATGACCATATTTTCCCCTGAAACATTATACTCAGTTTTGCTGGGTAGGTAATTTTTGGTTTTAATCTCAGCTCCTTTGACCTCTGAAATATCATATTC
>JAQQSU010012112.1:0-12001 GCA_028627135.1 Pseudochirops cupreus
GCTCCTCCCAGTTCAGCCCTCTCTCTTCCCGTCAACAAGTCCATCCCACAAGTGGGATTCACAAGCTCTGGGTTTTAACACTCAACCCAAAAACCAAGCCAATACAGGGGCATCTTCAAATTCCATTACCAATACACTGAGGCCAATTCAGTAACGCCCCAGAAGTTACTTGGAGGTGGAGATCAAGGCTGGTGAAATGTCAGTTTGCCAGTATATGAAGAAGCTGAAACAGCTTTGAGATCCAGCCCACAGGGATCATCAAAGGAGAATGAGCTAGCAAGTGAGCAATAGGGGGAATTAAGGAAAAAGACTGATACTGCCAAAGATCCCAGGCATAAAAAACTCAATTAAAGATCATGAACATAAGTAGATAAACCAATAGGGAAGATGATAATAACATAAGGGAATATGATCTTTAGGTCAGGTAAAATAGTCCAGCCACTTATGAATAAATATCTCAAAACAAAGCAAAACTGAATTAATGATAACTGATGAAGCAAAGGGACCATAGGGATCCCTAAGAGAGCAAGGAAACACAGTAAGATGTTCCTGAATAATTTAACAGAAAAATAGCAATACTGAAAGCAGAATTTATGGTCCATACAATAGAAATAATTGGTAGAACAGAAAAACTTGAATTCACAGTAGCAAATCTTACTAAAGAAATAAAAGAAAATAACTGATTGGGAATGCAAATACGTGGAAGTAAAGGACAATCTGGAAGAAAAGCAAAAAGCAGTAATATTAAAAGACAGCATGATCTCCATACAAACGTTGATCCTGAAGACAGTATGCTTAGAAACAACTTAGATTTTAAGTCTCCCAGAAGAACATGACAAGTCAAAAAAAATGTACAATATCATGTAAAAAATAATATTAAAAAGTCCAGAAATTCTAAATTTAAAAAAGTGTCAATCAAAAAAATCCACATATTCCCTCCAGAAGAAAATACAACGTTGCAAATTCATTAAGACACATAATGGCAATCAACAAATTCTGTAAGGGACCGGAAAAAACCCCATCAAATATAAAATAAAGAAAATTCCAATAACCACCAGAAATTCTGCATCCACCAGAAATTGTAGAAAATGGAATTTGTTTCAAAGAACAAAGGAGCTCAAGATGCAACCCAAGGCGACCTTTCTGGCAAATCTAAGCCTATTAATGAAAAAATATGGATGGTCAACTTAAGAGATATTAAAAACGTTCCTATAAAGAAAACCAGACCTGAAGAAATTATTTGCTTCTCAAACATCCCACACAGCACAGTTCCTAGAAAAGAACTCTATTTGATTAAAAACTGCTAGGAAAACTGGGAAGCATTGTGGCAAAAATTAGTCTTAGGCCAATACCTTATTCTATACCATATTCCATAATATATTTTAAATGTGTATGTGACTTTAATGCTGAATACCATATTTTAAAAAAACTTTAGAAGAGAAGATTACACACCTCTCATAGTTTTGAAAAGACTTATTCTTAACCAAACAAGAGATAGAAGCAACAACGAAAGATAAAATATGTAATTTTGATTCCATAAAACTGAAAAGTTTCCACACAGACAAAATTAACTCCCCTGGTATAAATAAGGGAAGCAGTCAAATTGGAAAAAGTGTGCCTCAAATTTCTCTGTGACAGTTCTGTTTGATATCCTTTGATATGAACAAACAGTTCTCAAAAGAAGAATTATAAACTATTAATAAGCCCATGAAAAAATATTCCAAATCTCTAATAACAAAAGAAATGCAATAGAAAAAAATCCATCGATCACCATTTGAAAGAGATCCTATAAGAAAAATTTATAGTCAGATTTTGAAACCCCCAGCTCAAGGGTACAATATCAAGAGCAACAACAAAAAACAATTTAAATATGATGGTGCCACAATTAGAATCACACAAAACCTAGCAGGTCTCAGAACTATATGACTAAGAGTAAAAGAATTGGAGTTCCGGCACAAAATACCACATGCAGCAAAGTTAAGCATAATCACAAATGAAAAAAAAAATGGACATCTGATCAACTGTCAGAATTCCAGGACTTTGTTAAAAAAACAAACAAACCTCAACTTAATAGAAGATTTGACATACAAGAGCGAAGAGAAACATAAGGTATATAACAAAGATTTATTATAAGGGATTCAATAAGTATAGGCCATTTACCTTTTATATATGTAAAATGTAAAACATATGTCTAAGATTGTCATTAGTAATTAGGTAGTTTGTAAGAAAGACTGGGGTAGACCTAAGTATGATATGACTTTAAAAAGTAAAACCATTTAGGAACAGCTAAAAAGAATAATTATTTCATATAAATGAGGTACAAAAAGAAGAACTGACACAGGAATTAGATGAGGGAGGAAGGCTGGTAGTTCTGGTAACCTGCTTTCATTGGGAATGGGTTTAAGAGAGAACAATACACATATTGTTACAACACATAAGTACAAAAGTATTCTAAATTCAGAAGAAATAAAACGGTAAGGGGAAGTAGAGGGAGGGAAGGATAAGGGAGAGATCTCTAGAGGACAGTGTGAGAGAACAGATTAAAGGGGATATACAAAGGTGTTTAGATCAATGGGAATGGGAGAACAGGGAAGGGATCCTTCAAGTGAGCATAGGCTAAGTAATAGTGGGTAGAAGGAAAGTAGGAGTGAGGAGGGATAGGAAATTTTTAAAAAAGAAAAAAAAATGCAAATCAAAACAACCCTGAGGTTTCACCTTACACCCATGCATATTGACAAAGATGACAAAAGATGAGAAGTCAGTGTTGGATGGGTTGTAGGAAAGTAGGCACACTTAGTGCACTTTATAACAGTAAATTAGTACAACCATTTTGGAAAGCATTTTAGAATTATTCAAACAAAATATCTTAAATTGTCTATACACTTTGACTCAGAAATTCCATCACTAGCTTATACCCCAAGAAGGCCATTGATAAGAAGAAATCTGCATGTACACCAAAATATTTATGGCAGTACTTTTTGTGATAGCAAAGAATTGAAAACAAAGTAGAAGCCCAAAGATTGGGAAATGATTAGAAAAACTGTGATGCATGAATGAGATAGAATATTACTCTCCTCTAAGAAATGGGAAATATGAATACAGAAAAGCATGGAAATATCTACATGAACTGATGAAGAGTAAATTAAGCAGAGCCAAGAAAACAGTATACACAATAACCACAACAATGGAAACATTAAGAACAATTAGTCATACAAAACAAAATTCCAAGTGAATATCGCAAAAGTATAAAGTCTTAAAGGCGATATGAGAAGACATTACCATTCTACCCCTTTGCAAAAGTGAGAGGTCCACCAGTGTTGTATATTAGAAATATATTCAGTCTTTTTTGATGTATTGGTCAATCATACTAATTTTTTCCTCTTCTGTTTCTTTTGAAAAAAAAATACTCTGATATATGTGATGGCTTTCTGTGAGGGAAAGTGGGAGAGACACAAGGGTAAACTATGGTGATGTAAACACTAATAATTAAATTTTTTTGAAAGAATTCAATCATAAGGACTGGTAGACTAGATGAACAGGGTATGTGGTTTGTGTATGTGTTCTTCAAAAATGTGGTTGTGCTTTTTATGTATATTTTAATTAATCGGTAGTACTTGCACTTGGAATATTGGAAAGATAAAAAAATTTTAGTTTATAAGTGTTTTTGATAGACTATAAGTGGCAAAAGAAAAAGGAATTTCAAAATCTCATCACCATTCTGCTACTAATATTTATCTATTAAAATTCACTAAGGTAAACAATTTTTGTGACTCAAATAATGAGACTAATTTTCCTACTTTTGTCACTGATACCTTTGAAATATTTCCATAAAATAGTTTACTCAAAAATAAAAGATTATTCTTATACAAAATATTATCAATCTCACAAATGAAGTTAGTAAAACATGACTGATAAAACTCAGACAAATAAGACTGATGTGATATAAATGAAGTAATAAGTATTGAATTAAAGACTATTAATACCTTATTAATTAAGTTCAAGTATTCAGAAAATATTTTGTTAACTTTATCAGTGAATAATATTTGTTCATCTTCTTCTGCAATGGTGGTCCAGAAAGACTCAACTGGTTTTTCTTTTGGCAATTCCATCTGAGGTGGAGCAGATAGACCAGATGTAGGTGGTCTTTTGCTTACTTTTCTTTTGTCATTTTGCCACTCGATCAGACGAGCTCTACAATTAGAGGAAATATATTAGGATCACAGATACAGAAGAGGCCCTAGAGATCATCTACTTTAACCCACCTACGTTTAGAGATGAGGAAACTGCCAGAGTGGTAAAATAATGTACCTAAGGTTTTACATATTTTAAGCATCACAGCAAGGATCAAACCTAGGTCCTCTAACTATAAAGATAGTGATTTCTACTGCATCATGCTTAATGTTGCTATTCTAAGATTCAGCAGAACTTTGTGAAATAAAAGCAAAGATGGGAAGGTAGAAAGGATACAATGCTGTTAGGAAATATTTAAAGTGCACGTAGCCAGGTTTTGAGATTTACGTATTGTTAACCTCAAGGGTCCCCAAAGAACCAAGTTTCAATTTAGATTATTAAAAAATGGCATAATTATAAAAATACCTAAACATCTGCTTTGCTTTAGGTTTTAGGGGCCATCTTTCTAAAATAGCTACAATAGAGAGTTTAAAGTTATTTACAATCCACAGAAGAGAAAAATGCGTGCCCACTAGATTGTACTGTAGTATAAAGCAATTTGCAAACTATGATGAAGACAATACTCTAATAAACTTCTTCGGTGATTTATCTTTACCTTCTGTCTTCTGTTGATTCCTTGGTTAGAGTAGTTCTTTCCGTATTGATAGTTGCTTTTGTTAAAGTGTACCTTCTCTTATCAACAGTTCTGGAATCCTCTCTGAATTTGCTACTGAAAGTTGAAGCACGTTTGGATTCAGAACCATGAATGGTTGCAGCTATAGATGTCCTACATTTTGATGGTGCTTCATTTTTTTTCATACTAGAAATCAGATTTGTCTTCACATTTGGTAGGACTGGATTTGAGAGAGGTAATATCTTTTTATGAGGCTCTCTTTGGATAGCAACATTGACAGAGGTTCTAACAGTGGCTTCTTTCTCCTTGTTCTGGATAGTGTCAACCTGGTTTTTTCTGGAAGATTGAAAGGCTGTTTTGTTCTGGGAAGAAGCAATACTATCAGATTTAGTGGAAACAGTAACAGATGTTGTTCCTCCACCTTTCACAGCTACATTGGTGGCACTTAAAGGCTGAGGCCTTATTTTAGGAACAACAGTTGAAGTTGTCTTACTTGTCATAGAACTTTCACCTGTAACCGCTAATGGCTTTCGAAATGAGTTAACTTTAGACTGGACAACTCTACCACGATAAGAGCCAAGGATTGGTTTCTTTGGCATGGTAGCATCTTGCTTCAATTTCTCTGCAATTAGTTGTTTCTCCTTACTATTTCTTTTAAGGAGAAAGGTTTGGCTAAGTGACACACAGCGAATTTTAGGGTCATTTTCATTTGGTAACACTGGTATAGTTTGATCACAGTTCTCAGGATAACATATAGCAACATCTATGGCTGAATTTGTCAATACATTTGTAGATTTTAAAGGAACGCCATTTCTTTCCGTTGTCGGCATATTTTTTCTCCATATAGGTCGATTAGCATTTTCTTTATCATCCTGAAATAGTTAATTAGATGAGTCATTAATTTATGATTAATCTCTATCAGATAGAAAATGTTAGTAAGAGAAAAAGTAAAAGAAACAAGTACAAGATTAAAGTACAAAATTTTAAAATGAAGGATTTAATTATTAGACTTACCATTTTGGTGCTGGTAAGCTTCAGAGCTTTTGGCACCTTAGGGATAGGGTCTCTAGATACTTTTCTATTACAGCTAGTACTGCTTTAAAAAAGAAAAATGATGGAGGAAAAATTTAAAATATTTGAACTGTTAAAGTATACATGTTCCCTACTCCCCCAACATATACTTTAGAAGCTCTCATTTAAAATAGTCCATGGACTAATTATAAATTATTTCCACTTATTCATTTAAGTATACTTCTTCAAAAGCTTTTAACAGATAACACTTTGAGGTGCCATAATACCTGATACTCATAAAACAGCTTTTCTTTAATTAAAAAAAGGCAATTCATATTGGTTTTCACTCAAGAAATCCAAACTACACACAGTTATGTTAAAATATATTATGAATTTTAGTTTTGGCATGTTTGGGGATGACACTTTTATTACTTTAGATAAATATTTTTAAAATAATTTTTTTCAATTAATAAAAATTAATTTTTTCCTTCTATCCTTTGCCCCCATAATTGAAAAAAAAAAGAAAGAAAATCCTTGTAACAATTATGCAAAGTCAAGTTAAACAAATCCTGCACTGGCCATATCCAAAACTATATAGCTCATTGTGTATCCTGAATCCATCCATCACTTATCTTTCAGAATGGAGGTAGAATGTTTCATTATCAGTTTTCTAAAATCAAAGATGAACACTGCATTGATCAGAATTCTCACAGTTTTCAAAATAGGTTGTTTTTACAATATTGTTATTGTATAAATTGTTCTCTTGAGTCTGCTCATTTCTCTCGGTATCAGTTCATATATGTCTTCCCAGATTCCTGACACCATCCCTTTCTTATGGCATAATAATATTCCACTGCATTCTCATGCCATCATTTGTTCAACCATTCCCCAAATTACAGGTACCCACTTAGTTTTTTGCTACTACAAAAAGAACTATCAAGTATCTTTGTACATATGGGTCCTTTTCATCTTTCTTTGGATCTTTGAGGTAACAAACATGTTTTGGTTAAGAAGATTTTTGTTTGTTTTGGTTCAAAATCAACATTAAGTTTTTCTCACTGGTTTGCTTACCTTTCTTTATGACTATATGACAGTCAGAAAAGAGTCTTCAAGCAAGAATTTTTGTGTTATGTTTTTTCTTTGTAAGGTGAAATAAAAGGGATTAGAAGACAAAAGAAAAGAAGCCCCAACCTTGGACACCAGGAAATGTTATTTTCAGAATGAAATAACCTGTCACTATAGATTCCCTAGTTAAGATAAGGGATTTCCACTTATTTCCAAGTCCTTCTAATCTACAAATATTTCACAAAGAAAATTGTTATTTAAAAAGCCAACAATTCCAGTAGCCAATGTTTATCATTTTTCAGCAGTAAAATTATAGCTCTGGAAAGCAGTAAAAAGAGATAAAATAATAACTCAATAAAAAGATACAGTAAAACTTGAACTATCCAAAACCCTTGAGTTAGTTACTCTGCATAGCTGAAGGGTCACCTCATTAAGCATTTAATTAAGCATTAATAATAATTAAGCATTAAGCATTTAAACCTCTTATTTTAGCCAATACAGATGGAAATATTTCTAAAATATATTATGTTTTCCTGCCTTCTTAAGCAGAATCACAGCTTTTATTGGTCATTTGTCAGAAATATAACTGTTATGAGGAAAAAAATTCTGGACTAGAAGAAAAAAAATCTGAAATAGACCATTTACTACGTGGTTTTAGGGGAATGACAAACTCTGTGATACCCTGTCCTTGTCACCCTCCATTAGAATTTAGGGTGACCCAATTTATGAAGGAGAAAACCAACCAGAGTGGTCTGATGAAGATGGATTACCCTGTCCAGATTGCTGGAGACAGCTGGGCAAGCCACATTCTCAGCAAAAGGTGCTGAGAACTTTTAGCCCAACTCCTCATCAAATGTCCACCAATCAGGATTGATTTTCACTTGTTAGATGCATTTCCTTTCCAAAAAAATGTTTAAGGTTCTCTAGGTTTTTGTCTTTGGTTTTCTGAGAAAATCACTGATCATCACTTTATTATTAGCTAGCCTAATTAATAGATTAATTAACCAGAAATTCAGTCTCTCAGTTTTTCACTTGTCACAATAATAAAACTAACATTTATCTAGTTCTTCAAAAGTTTATAAAGTGCTTTCTTCAAAACGACTGTGAAGTAGATAGTACAAATATTATTCTCAATTTACAAGTGAGACTTAAGAGAGGTTAACTGAATTGTCTGATCATAATGCTACCAACTGTTAAAGTCTAAAGCTTAGAAGTTTCAAAGTTCAGACAAAATGTCACACCTTCTGATTTCAAGATCAACACTCTTATGCTCAAAACTCCCTTAAGTATTATAATTTTTAAGAGAGATTCTGCTTGACTAAGGAGGAAAGAAGGAGAACTAATAGATATAAGTTACAGAAAGATTTCAGCACAATATATGGAAGATTTTTCCAACAATTCAAAATATCTATAATCAGAATAGGCTATCTTGCAAGGCACTATGTCATCTGTCATTATAGAAGCTCAAGAAGAGGCTAGACAACTCTTTGTTTAGGTATAAAGAGGGATGCATACTTGAAGCACAGGTTGAAAGGAAATGAAAATCTATTTTTAAATACAGCAATTCACTCATGTAGGATCTGGAAAACCAGTCTCTAAATATTATAAAAGGGAAATCAATAAAGGCATCTTACAAGTGTAGGCGGGTACATCTGAGCAGAACCTTTAAAGAAACTAGGATTTTCAACATGTGGAAAGGAACAGCTTTTCAGGCATGTGGGACACCCTATATAAAGGCTTGGAAGTAAGCAGGAGAAAAGTGACACAAATAGGCAGGCTAATATGGCAGTAACTGGAATGTGGGAGAGACTTAATCAGAAATAAATATGAAAAGATAAGTTGGAGCCAAACTGTGAAAGGCTTTGGATACCAAACAGAGAAGTTTGTATTTTATTCCAGGGTAAAATAGAGAGCATGCATGCAAGTTGTTTTACAAAGAAAACTTTGTCTTAGTGTTATGCTATAAAACTAAAATACCTTTACCTGGTTATCTGCTTTTCCTGTACTTTTAAGACAGAAATAGTTTTCCTTCTTGCAAGATATTCCTCAAGTTTTTGTCTTCTTTGTTCTAAATGACAAATGGAAAAGATAAATCAACTACATTTAAATTCCAACAAATACGCCAACAAATTAAGGCACTGTCAACTAACAGTACTTCAAAGAAATCCTTGTCCAAAGTAGAGACTCTAATTGGAAAGCAGAAATATGTGGGTTCTTCTTTATCTAACAAAATCACAGGATCACAGATTGAGGACTAGAAGTCAGTGGTTCTTAGCCAGGTACGTCGTGAATTGTGTGGAACTTAAGACTTGCCATCAAATAGGCATGGATAATTCTCCCAACCCTCTTTTTAGGGTGCTGAGATTCTCCATAACAAAGAATATTCTGCGCCAATGATCAAAAAAGAACCACTGTCCAATCCCCTCATTTTATAGATATGGAAACTGAGGCATAGAGAGAGGTTAAGAGAGGCAAAGAGACTTGCCCAGAGAGTCAATCAACGAGCAAGTGTCTAAGATTTGAAGCCAGATCTTCCTGACTCCAAGTCAGGTGCCCTATCAGGAATCATGAAGTAAGTGGCAGAGAACACCCATTGAGTACTCCTTTCTACAAAATCACCCTGATTCCCCAGTTAACCTAAGAAGGAAAAGATAACAAATGCCCACAGCCATTCTGCACAAGAAGCAGAGAGCAAACAATAGAATACAATTGCCCTCAAAACAGGGAGAAATAATAGCTAGCACTAATAGCTGCTAGCATTTACATGATATAAATGTAAGTTGGCATTTATGTAAATATATAATTCATATTTACATGATAAAAATAGAATAATCTGCATTTACATGATATAAATATAATAGCTAGTATTTGTATAATGCAAATATAATTCACACATGATAAGAATATTACAGCTGGCATTTCTATGACATAGAGGAGGCAGCATTTGTATAACGTAAACATAATTCGGATTTATTGTGATATAAATAAACGTAACAGCTAGCATTTATAGAATGTAAATATAATAATTAGCATTTACATGATATAAATGAATAGTTAGACATACAGTAATATAGTAGCCAGCGTTTATATAATGTAAATATAATGATAAGCATTTACACGATATAATTACGAGAACAGCTAGTATTTATATAACCACCACAATAGTAATAAAAACAGCCAGCGTTTAAATAACGCTTTTAAGGTTTGCAAAATGCTGTTTAAAACCTAAGGTAGACTCCTCGAGAGATTTGGACACATGGTCTGGACAGCAGCCGCACCCCCCTCCATGAACTCTACCTGGACCTGAGACCAGGAGCCCGGCAGTGCCCAGATGGAGATCACGCAGGCTACCTGGGGCGGAAAGGGAGCTGCATAAAGGAGATTGGCACCCTGCGGGGAGGGGGCGCTCCCTCGGGTGCCGCGGCTGCCCCGCCCCCATCCATCCCACCCCTCAGTCTCCGGGTTCAATCGGCCTAACGCCCACAGACAATCCTGAACCCACAGGTGCGTATGCCCCAGGCTGACACCCCCCTCCCCCTTCCCCAGGACGATCCAATCCAGTCAATCAATAAGCATTTATTAAGTGCCTACTAAGTACCAAGTACAAGTGCTCATCGCTGGAGACGCAGGGAAAACAAAGGATAGTCCTTGCCCTCAAGGAGCTCACCATCTAAAGATTCAGGTAAAAGCCTGAGACCCGGAAGTGAGCAGGGGGGAAAGCACGCCCTCCCCCCACCTCCGCACCCCCACCCGCCCACGGGAATCCAAGGCTTCCGCCCGAGCTCGCAGGCCCCAGCACCCGGCACCCGCCTCCCCTCGCGGTCCTCACACCTTTGAACTGAGGCTGGGACCTCGGACTGGTGGGCAGCTGCAGGGTGGTGGCGCTCATGATGGCTGGGGGGGCACACGGGCCTGCGTCTCCTCCGCAGCTAAGTCCGCGCTTCCTCTGCTACCTCTGACTTGCCGGGAGGAGATGACACACAGTGGCGTTCGAACCGCGCGCCGTGCTCTCCGGTTCGTTTGCTCTCATGCTCTCCGCCTATTGGCTCAGGGCTTGAATTGAATGGACCAATGGGCTGAGAGAGAGTTGCAGTTTCTAGGTCGAGGCCTGGGATTTACACTAGCTTTTGGGCGGGTCTTACGGACTTTCAAACCAAAATAAACCCGGGTGAGTCTTCTCCCTTTCTCCTAGTCTCATAATCGGGTGGGAATTTGGGGGTGGGGCTAGTACTAAGAGAGGAAGAAACGTCTGGTCATTGATAGTTTTCTGTAGCCTCTTTGCTAATACTTTCGAGTAAAGTTATGTTTTGGGGATATTAATTTATAATTTTTTTTCTTTGTTTTGGCTCTCCGTGGTGTAGGTAGCAAGACTGTATTTGTATCATAGAAGGAATTTGATAGAATCTCTTTTCCTATTTTTGTATGAAGTTTATGTAATATTGCAATTAATTGTTCTTTGAGTGTTGGTTAGAATTTTGATTTTTAAATCCATCTGGTCCTCCCATGCTTGGACACCTCCTCAAGTTCATCAGCTGATTTCCCTGGATTCCTTCAAGTCCCGTTTTTTACTGGAAGGGTTTACCAAACCTTCTTAATTATTAACCCTATTAATGATCTCCTATTTGTCCTATATGGAGTTTGCTTGGTATGTATTTGAATGTTCTCTCCCCCATTAGATTGTAAGCTCCTTGAGGGAAGCACCTGCCCTTTTAAAAATTAAATTATTTATTTATAGTTTTCAACATTCACTTCCATAAGTTTAAATTTTCTCCCCCTCCCTCCCTATGAAGGTTTGCAGTTACTCCATTTAAATGCAATACATTCCTATTAAACATATTTTCACATTAGTCATGTTGCATAGAAGAATTGTAACAAATGGGAAAAACCATGAGAAAGAAAAAAAAACAAGAAGAAAACAATCTGCTTTGTTCTGTGTTCTACCTCCAAAGTTCTTTCTCTGGATGGGGCTGGCATTTTCCATCATGTTTCCTTTAGAATTGTTTTAGGTCCTTATGCTTTCTAAGTTCTTTTTTTTTTTTTTTTGGATCATGGCTTTCTGGTAGTCCAATAATTTTTAGATTGTCTCTCCTGGATCTGTTTTCCAGGTCAGTGGTTTTTTTC
>JAQQSU010012113.1:0-12001 GCA_028627135.1 Pseudochirops cupreus
CCTGGAAAACAATCCTGGCGCCACAGGCTCCACGTGACCACATTCAGCCTATTAGAGAATAGAGTATACTTTCAAATATCCAAGTGTCCTCAGGGTCACGTAGCCACTTTAGCAAAGGGCTTAGGGGCAGGGAAGATCTTCAGATTCCCATAACAAGCAGTAAGAGCACAAGCTGTAATAGAAGGACTGTTTTGTGATATGTGGCTCAGCTTGACTCTGACTAGGGTGTTGTAGAGTCATTTCAGTTGTGTCTGACTGTTTTTGACCCCATTTGGGGTTTTCTTGGCAAAGATACTGGTACAGTTTGCCATTTCCTTCTCCAGCTCATTTTACAGATGAGGAACTGAGGCAATAGCAAGAACAAACATTTACTGAGAACCTATCTCATTCAGAAGGGGCAACCAGGTAGCAGTGGATGTAGTTGTCAGGTTTGGAGACAAGAAGACTCATCTTCCTGAGTTCTAATCCAACCTCAGATACTTACTAGCTGTGTGACCCTGAGAAAGTCACTTAACCCTGATTGCCTCAGTCTTTCATCTATACCATGAGCTGAACAATACAAACTCATGAAGAACTGTATGCCGGATATTAGGAAACACAAAATATGGGTAAGGCACATACTTGCCTTCAAATAGCTTACAGTATTGTAGGCAGAAAAACATCAGCACAGATTATATACATGATTATAAGATTAGTACATTAGAGAATCAGAAAACAAAATGCATGTGAGGTCTAAGAAGGAAGACCAAAATTGAGGGCATAAGGAAAGACTTTATGGAGGTAGCATTAATCGATTTGAACTTTAAAGGATATGCAATTTTTTTATTTAAAAAAATTTTTTTATTGTATTTATTTTTAGTTTTCAACATTCATTTCTACAAGATTTTGAGTTACAATTTTTTCTCTCCCCATCTTTCCTCTATCCCCACCCCAAAATAGCAAGCCTACTGAATACCCCTTCCCCCAATCTGTTCTCTCTTATATCCTCCCCTTCACCCTCCCCCCAACTTTCTAGTAGGGCAAGATGAGTTTCTATACCCCAGTACCTGTATATCTTATTTCCCAGTTGCACATAAAAAAACAAACCAATTTTTAAACATTTGTTTTTAAAACTTTGAGTTCCAGATTTTTTTCCCTTCTTCCTTTCTCACCCACCTCCACTGGAAAGATAAGCAATTCAATATAGATTGTACATGTGTAGTAACCCAAATCATTTCCATAGTAGTTATATTGTGAAAGACTAACTATATTTCTCTCCATCCTATCCCACCCCCCACTTATTCTATTTTCTCCTTTGACCCGATCCTTTTTCAAAAATGTTTGCTTCTAACTACCCTCTCCCCCAATCTGCCCTCCCTTCAACCATCCTTCCTCTTATCCCCTACCCCTCTATTTTTCTGTAGGGTAAGATACCCAATTGAGTGCGTATGTTATTCCCTCCTTAAGCCAAATTCAGTGAGAGTAAGATTATCCCATTCCCTTTCACCTTCCTGCTCTTCTTCTCCATTGTAACAGTTTTCTCTTGCCTCTTTTATATGAGGTAATTTACCCTAATCTTTTGCTCCCTTTCTTCTTCTCCCAATAAATTCCTCTCTCACCTCTTAATTTTATTTTTTAGATATCATCCCTTCATATTCAACTCATCCTGTGCCCTCTGTCTATGTATACATGAACATACAAGTGCCCACACTCACATATATATTTATATACATGTACATCCTCCTATATATACATATGTATGTGTGTATGTATACACACACACATATTCCCTTCAGCTATCCTCATAGTGAGAAAAGTTTTATGAGTTGCAACGATCATTTTTCCATGTAGGAATGTAAATAGTTCAACTTTAATAAGTTCCTTATGATTTCTTTTTCCTGTTTACCATCTCATGCTTCTCTTGCTTCTTGTATTTGAAAGTCAAATTTTCTGTTCAGCTCAGGTCTTTTCATTAAGAATGCTTGAAAGTCCTTTATTTCACTGAATGACCATGCAAAAATTTTTCAGGCGGAAAAAGTAAGGCAGGACATTTCAACCAAGGGCAACTGAGTCCACAAAGACAAAGAGGTATAATATCATATTATGTATTTTGAGGGCAGAGGGTAGTAGAGTTTGTCTGTCATTTAGAATGTGCCATAAAGGCTAATGTGGCATTTGGTGGTAGATTTTCTTGAAAACCAAGTAGTAAAATTCACTTTATAGGTAATAGGGAGCCACTGATAACTTTTGAACTGAGGAAGTATGTGATAAAGTTGATGAGTAAAAAGAATTAATCTAGTAGTGGTATAAAATTGGATTGGAGAAAGGCAGAGCAGAATGGAGATGGAAAACCTATACCTGGAAGGGGGTTTCTGCAGTAGTGAAAGTAACAGTAATATTTTAGATGCCACTTTGTTTTTACAGAGTACTTGTTCATGTGGGTTAAAATGATGGCCAATATTAGAGTGGAAATGAAAGTAAAAAGAAGAGTATAGGTATGAGAATGTCATCAAGGCAGAATTGTCAGTGCTTGGTGACTGATTGGAGTGATGATGAGTCAAGGATGACATTGAGGTAGTTAGCTTGAGTGACTGGGAAGATGGCAGTACCCTCAAGAGCAATAGAGAAGTTTGGAAGAAGTATGGCTTTGGGGAGAAAGACAATGAACTCGGTTTTAGACACATTGATTTTGAGATACCTTGTGGGATATCAGGTTCAAAATGGTAGGTAGGCTATTGGTAACATGGAATTGGAATTCAGGAGAGAGATTATGAATGGTTGGTTATGTAGAGATGGGAGCTGTCTGCATAGAGATCATAAGTAAACCCATGGGAGATGATGAGATCACTAAGAGTAAAATCCACAGCCCAGAGCTTTCGGGTTTCAGATGTGGGGATTGAACACATAGAGGTTTAGACATAGAAAAAATGAAGCAGGAGCAGGTTTAGGGTGAAGGATGTGAAGCTAAATTCTGGACATAAGGAGTTTAAGGTACCAGTGGGATGTCCTTGTGGATATATCCTGTAGGCATTTGGATATGTGGATCTGGAGTTCAGAAGAGAAGCCCAGTCAATCAATAAAAACAGGTTAAACATCTCCCTAGTGCCCAGGACTGAAAATATAAATTTGTGAGTCATGTGCTTGGAAGGGGCTGTTGAAGCTTGGCTCTCTGGAAAAGGAAAAGAGCAAAGAGAGAGGTGAGTCAAGGACAGATCCTTCTTGAATACCCACATTAAGGGATTAAGGAAAGGATGAGAAGACAACAAAAGAGGCACAGAAGGAGCAATTAAAGTTAGGACAATCAGGGGTGTTATGTTCCTGGAGAAAAAAGGCAGGAGAAAGTAACCATTGTTAATCTGCTAGAAGCTAAAAGAATCAAGGAGGTTGACAAAAGAAACAAACAAACAAAGAAAAAAATCCAAAAAATCCCAAACAAAAAAAAAAGCCTCAAAAACCATTTGGTTGGGTGATTAGGTCACAGGTGAACTTTTTGTAACAGCTGCTGCAGTGGGGTTATGGGACAGATTTCTGATTTTGAGGAGTTCTGGAGAAAGTGGGTAGTGAGGAATGGCATTGAGTATATACAACTTTTTCAAGATCTCTAGCATTGAAGGAGAGGAAAAAGGAGAGAAATGACCGAACAAGGAACATCAGTGGAAGATGCTTTTAGGATTGGAGAGGTGAATAAATTTGTAGAAAAATGGGAAAGAGCCAATCTCAAGGAAGAAGTTGAAGATGAATGAAGGGATGATTATTGGAATAAGGTCCTGAAAAGAGGGTTGGGGAAGGAAATAGATCAAAAGTATAGGTGTGGGTAAAGATTTAGATATCTTTTATGAGCAGAGAGAAAGGAGAGAGGGGTTGAGGATACTGAGGAAAATTCCTCTCAGAAGTCTTCTATTGACCAAATGAAGTAGGAGGTCAGATCACACACTATGAGCATGGGGAATATACAAATGAGAGGTGAAAATGTTTGGAAGAGTAGTAGAGAAGGAAAAGGAGTTAAAAGGGTAGAGCAGAAGGACTATTGAATTCTCTGAGGTCTAGCTGAAGTTATGTATCATCAATTTGTGATGAGTGAAATCAGTAGGCTTGTGTGTCTTTCCCCCAGTGATGTTAAGCATCACTGCAGTCTTGGAGCAGAAATAAAGAAATCAACTGGTTGGGGTCAGCCCAGGATGAGGATTCATAGGTCAAGAGTAGTGGATAGCTAGGGAAAACAGGGTATTTTAGGGCAGTAGTTGATGAAGTATTGAAATGAATTCATTATCTGTGATTTCAGCTTAGTTTGGAGGCAGCTGGAATTGGAAGGGGAAGGTGATTGAGAGAATAGGCATGGGTCAAGGAACTAAAGTTACCTGGGGATAAGTAGTGGTTTCTTTTGAGTGAGAGAATGGGAAAGATGGAAGGAAAGGAAATTATAGTTAAAGAGTAGTGTTTCAAAGTTCTTTGACCTGGAGGTAGCACAATTTTAACAATAGTGAATTCTAAATAGCAACCATGTTTGTGCATGACTGCAATGGAGTGTGGAGAAGGAGGTCATAGTCATTAAGAAATAGAATTTTCAGGGGTGGCTAGGTGGTGCAGTGAATAGAGCACTGGCCCACAAGTCAGGGGGACCTGAGTTCAAATCTGGCCTCAGACACTTAACACACTTACTAGCCATGTGACTTTGGGCAAGTCACTTAACCCCAATTGCCCTCCAAAAAAAAAAAAGAAATGGGTTTTCAGGTTGCCATTTTGGTTGCTGGAGCTCCTGAGGATGATGGTAGGTGATAAAGAGGAGATCTTGAACCAGGTTGTAGAATCATTGAAAAAATTGAGAGACTGAAGTTAGTAGGTAGCAGCAATAAGGATATTAAAGGCAGGGAAGTTATCTAACATGGTCATCTCTTTTTGACCCCTAATGCTTAGCACAAAGCATTAGAAACAACAGGTAAATAATGTGATCAACAAATGGTTGTTGAATTGAAATAATGTAAAAGAGTGAAGCTTTAATGGTGAAATAGCTAGCACAAGGCCATGGGGCAAGTCAGCAGGGGAAATATTCTTGCACTGTGGGAGGTCGTTCTCAGTGTTCCCTATATTTGCAAAAGTGTTATATATTCTTCCTTTGTGCAAAGCTGGCCTGTTCCTCTGTATTTACGTATTGAGAGCTGTTTTGTGTTGCCAAGGAGATCAGGACACTGGAGATAAATGCTCACTGGCCTCAAGGGACATTTCTTTCCCCAGTCCCCAGTAGTCAGGTGGCTCCAGAGTCCCAAGCTCCTTGGCAACACCAAGACCACACCACCCATTTAGTTTGTATCTGCTTCTATGGATGTTTGTTATTTCCCTGATAGAATGTAAACTTTTTGAGGGCAACAATAATTTCATTTCGTTTTTGTATCCCCAGCATCTGATACAGTTCCTGCAACAGAGTAGGTGCTTCAATAACGCTTGCTGATCGATTGAAGTTCAGCTCTCACAGAATAAATGGGAGCACTTTGGGTTGAATCACTCTAGGCTATATTGGAAACAGACCCAGAAGCCAGTAAGTTTACTCCAGAGAAGCTGCTCTCTCTTCTGGCATTACCCACTTCCCCATTCTTGACCCTGGGGCCTGCTATAAGGGATCCATCTGTCTTGGTGATGATGGGAAGGCACAGACTGGACATCTCCAGGGAGTTCTTCTTCCCTTTCTAAGTCCACAGTGGTGAAGAAGATAAAGAGCCTCTTTAAATACCTGTCATGAACTGAATCATTTACATCAGCAGATGGTGGGGGGGGGGGGGGGAAGAGAGAAAGGCTAATTGGAAACTCCTGTAGCATATAAAACAACAACAAAAAAGCAAACTGAATGATGTCATTATCAGGTGTGTAACGGAAAGCACCGTCTGTCTCTGGGCAGACCTGGGAACTGTAATGGCTCAGAGAACAGGGCTCTTCCTATGACTTAAATAGAGGATGAATTCTTCCCATGAAGCAAAAGGAGTTCATTAGCAAGTGCTGCTTGCTTAGATCACCTGCAGAGAAGGGCAGTGGAGGAGGAGAGAATAGGGCTGGGTACTCATTCTGGATTTTAAATATTTAACAAATATCTCAGGCATCCTTCTGTCTGTTCTTGGATCTTAGTAGAAGGTTCTGTGGTGATTCAAGTTTTCTGAGTTCAGAAGTTTTAAAAAAGCAACTCCACCATGCCTATGTGATTAGGCCCTAGGTGATAGCCATACCTTGCCTCTAATCTTATTGCCAGAATGTCCTACAGCATTCTGATATGGGGCTGAGCCGGGAGAAAGAACTACTCTTTAAACAACTGAACTGGGAGTCCCAAAGCTTCTTTCCCACCTGCTCTGCCCAATACTGGACCCCTTTGGCAGTCTAGTGAAAACTGTGAAGTCCTCAGAGTAATGTTTTAAGTGTATGGAATGAAATAAATAGGATTACAAAAGAAGACAGTTAAATTGAAATATAATTGTAAAAATAGAACTTAAAAACAAATTCATGGACCCTGGATTAAGAAGCTCTGAGTGTTGTACTTAGGGGTCAGGAGGATTTCAGTCTGAATCCCACCTCAGATATTTAGCAGCATAAATGTAGGCAATGGATTTCACCTATGTGTGCTGTATATTCTATAAAATAAAGAGGTTCGACTCTAGGGTCTCTGAGGTCCCTTGTAGAACTAGATGAAAAATCCTATGAGAGCAGGGGAACTCCTGGAGTGGAGTAGCCCAAGAAATGGGAGAGAGGGTAGAGGTGCGCAAAGAGCCATGCCCTGAAAACAGTCATAGATACAAAGAATTGGAAAGAATCTTGGAGGTGCTCCAGTTCAACCTAAACCTGAAGCACAAATCCCCTAACAAGTAGACATGCAACCTTCCCTTGAAGCTCTCTGGTTATGGGGATTCTGTGATTTTCTGAGATAGTCTATTTTACTTTGGGACAATTTTAATTCTTAGGCACCTTTCCTTAAATGGAACTGAAATCTGTCTCTGAAATTCTACCCCAATGCTTCTAGGCCTGGGCTCTGAGATGAGACAAAATGAGTCCTAATTGCTCTACCATATAACAATCCTACAAATAAGTGAGGGCAGTTATTCCCTCTCAAGTCTTCTAGTTTTCAGGGTGAATGCATCTAGTTACTCCAACTATTCCTAGTATGGCATGGTTTCCAGTTTGCTTAACAACCTGGTCATTTCCCCCAGTATTGCTTCAGTTGGTCAATATCCTTCCTAAAAGGCCATAGTCAGAACTGAACACTATTCCAAATGTGGTCTGACCAGAGCAGAGTACAATGGGGCTATCTCCTATCGCATTCTGCAAACACAGTCAAAGGTTACAGTAAGGGACAGTATAGTCTAATGGTTAAAGAACTGGCCTGTGGGTCAGTAAGAGGGGGATTCCTGCTCCACCTCTGCCATACAATGACTTTCATTTTATCTTCTTATATTAGGTCATTATTTAGGCCTGTTCTTGCTCTCTTTCTCTGTGCTCACTTCTCTTGAATTTTATTTTCCTAATAGCCATTTTAATATACTTTTTAATACTTCCTAATCTGAGGTTCATTATACTTGGCATAATTATAGTGTTCTGTTTCTGTTTTTGTGTGCATAGCATCTAGCCTAATGTCTGGAATTTTTTTGTTGTTGTCCAGTTATGTCTGACTCTTTGTGACCCAATTTGGAGTTTTCTTGGCAAAGACACTGCAGCAGTTTGCCATTTCCTTCTCCAGTTCATTTTGTAGATGAGAAAACTGAGGCAAACAGGGTTAAGTGACTTGCTCAGGGTCACATGGCTAGTAAGTGTCTGAGGCCAGATTTGAATTCAGGAAGATAAGTCTTCCTGACTCTGGGTCTGGCACTCTATCTGCTGCACCTCCTATCTGCCCAGTATACAATAGGTATTTAATCAATGTTTATTGAATTGAATTGCTATTCTTGTCCATATTCTTCCATAGATCCTTCAGAGAAAACCCACCAAACTTATTTTGTTTAGCTTTTTTTTACATCTTATGAGACCCAGTAAAGCATGGCCCTCCAGCTGTTTATCCTTCACCCACATCACATGATCTGTCTACCTCCTTCTTCTATAATACAGTTCCTCATTTGTATGCTTTGCTACTTTGTGAGGGTTGTCATCATTCAAAGTAGGTTGTAGTCTGTTTTTCCCCCTTATCATGAATACTTCCAGTGCTCTTTCGGTCACTGGCAACATTGATTCCTCAAATATTGTAGTGTTCCCAAATTTATTCAGTATTGGCAAAATAGCTGCCTTTAAAAGGTAGGTTTTTGTGTAGAGTTGCAGGTTGAAATAGTTAAAACTATGGCACAATTTACAATACAATACAATATAGTTCATTCTTTCTCTAATTCAGTCCTGGTCACAATTCATTATTGATCTGTAGTACTTGTCCCACATGTTTATGAATACAATGGATTGAGTGTCTAGTGATATTTCAGTATAATTTATAAATTAGTAACTGTTGGAATCCTACCAACTATTAACACCAGAGAGCCAGGACTGTAGGTTTAATAATGATCGTCATAATGAAGAGGTATCGGAGATGTGGGTAAAGGAGGGATTTCATATGAATCCCTAGGAGGTTCTCATCTGGAAAGAATTTCACAGGACTCAGGCTATCTTTTGGCAGAGTTACAGAAGTTTATTGCTACGCTTTGCAGCAGGCAGGAAAAGATTAAGGGTAGCCTGCAAAGTGAAGGGGATAGAGATGCAGTTTTTAAAGCCACAAAACTGTCAGTCAAGGGTTAACTATGCTAACTAGGTGGGCAAGGGTGGAGTTAGGGAGGAGTTAGGGAGGAGTTTAGGAGTGGTCAGTGCTTAAAGGGACATGCACTTTTTATATCAACTGTGCAGGCGTATTGCCCGTAATTCACTGGGAGAAACCCAAGGCGGGGCCACAGAGAAGTGTGGTTTTTGCCTTGACACATCACTAGGTTACTTTTTGGTCAAGGATGAATGAGATAGGTCTAATACGGCTGTTGGGAGGATAGGTTTGATTGTTTCAGGAGGTGCCAAGTTTGGAAGCTAGACTGATTAGGGATTCAGGAGGTACCATATTGGGAGGGAGTTTTCTGATAATGTTGTTCAAGTTTTTGGGTGCAGCTGGCCAATTAGAACAAAGGAGGTCTCTAAACTAAGGGTTTGTTGATTAAATGCTTGGGTAATGTATTCATGGGTAACTGTATCTAGGCAGACTGCTAGCTCAGGGAAAAGACTTTTAGGCTAGGGGCAGGGGAGAGGCAGAGTTAATGCCTTTGTGGTTGGGGGAAAGTGTGACTTTTACAACTTAATTGCACAGGCTTGTTACAAACTCATATTACATACATAGGTACCTGAACACAGGTGAGATTTTACAAACTGAGGTTACAGACAAAAGCATCCCAGACCCCATCATTAATAATAGAGAACATTCACATATTGCCATATGGTTTATGAAGTGCTTAACAAAGCATTATTTCATTTTATCCTCACAACAACCCTGAGAGATAGGTGCTAATGTTATCAATTTTTCAGATGAGGAAACTGAGGTAGCCAGTGTTTAAGTGACTTGTCCAGGGTCACACAGCTAGTAAATGTTTGAGGCTGAATTTGAACTCAAACTTTCTTCATTCCAAGTCCAACACTTTAGAGATTATCTAGTCCAACCCCCTTGTTTTTTCAGATGAAGAAACTGCGATCCAGAGAGATCAAATAAGTGACTTGAACAACTGCAGAGGTTGGACCTTTCTTCTCAACTCATTTAGAGAAACTCTCTTTTAATAAATGAGAAAATAGTAGGTATTTATTTCCAATGAAATGACCACAGATAACTCTACCCTTTTCTCTACCGAAAGATCAAAGGCATGAAACTGACAAAGTTTGTCTTTGATGCCTCTTGGTAAACCTCTTACCCATCTGATTGTTTCCTCTCAACCCCCAAGTGCTTCTCTTGTTTTCTATTCCCATGGGGTCTAGCTGTCAAGTTTTGGTGGAAAAAAATCTAGTAATATCTTCAAACTAATCTCCCTCTAAGTTGTTAACTGATAAGAGGATAAGAAGTTCTCTTTTCCCCCAAAAGCCTATAGACCCAAAGGAATGAATCCCTAAAAGTGGGATTCTAGGCAGTATGTAACTTCCGATAGAAACGAGATTTTTTGGAGGTGGGGGGCAAGGAGGAAGTATGTTGTTGGTTCCGTCCTGACTCTCATTCTCCATTTGATTGCCCAAGAAAAGCGTTCAGGAGATTTGCAGCAAAAAGAACTCTGTTGACTTACTCTTGTTTCTCCATGCGCTACAGTCCCTGCTTATGCAAAAACTGGGGGATATTGCTTCTCAGTGGCACATTTTAATTTTTGCAGAAATCAAGGAATTCTTACTGCATACAGATTACAAAAGTAGCTTAATGGCCCAAACACCATTACCCATGTCCATAAAAATAACAAGTAAAGAGGATTTTGCTGTATTTTTCCTCCTCTCTTTTAGTAAGCAGCAAAGTACCTGGTGATTTAAAATGGAACAGAGTCACAGGCCTGGTGGTGACAGGCAGTACTAAAAAGGAGCCACTGTGCATATGAAGGGCTTTTAGGGAAATCAGAGAGAAGACTGGCAGACGTGAGAAATAGTCTTTGGAATAGAAATACCGTGTATGAAGATGATCTGAGCATTTGTAAAAGGAGAGCACTGATTCTCTTTCTCCAACATTAGCTTTCCCAGAAAAAGGGAATTTTAGAACAGAATGTCCCTACTCAATAGATGAGGTCACTATAACTCAGAGAAGGGAAGACACTTGCCCAATGTCACACAGTAAATTGTTGACATTTTGATAACTTCATGAGAGACCTGGAATAAGAATTCAGGAAGGAACTAGAGTGGAGAGAGCACTAAATTTGGAGTCAGAGACCTTATGTTTTTACTTCAAGTGTGTCCTCAGGGCTTAGGCAAATTACTTACCTTTATTATATCTTTTTATTTTTTGCAAGATGAGAGATTATGTTGGATCAGAGATTTTTTTTTGTAAAAAATACATATATTTAAAAACATTTCCCAACTACATTAAAATTTTTTAACATTAATTAAAAAAAACCTTTTGATTTCCAAATTCTCTCTCTACCTTCTGCTTCCCAACCCAAAGCAATATGATATAGATCATGTACATTAAGTCATGTAAAACATATGTCCACATTAGGCATTTTGCAAAAGATAACACAGACAGGGGCAGAGCCAAGATGGCGGTGTAGCAGCAGCAACATATCGCAGCTCTCACATAGCCACCCCAAAATAACCATAAAATAGGACTCTAAACCAATCCTAGAACTCCAAAATGCACACAAAGATACTTCCCACTAAAGTCAGCTCAGCTACGAGGAACCGTATCAGCACTGTGAACCGAAACCAGCCTGGCCTAAAGCCCCGGCTGTGCCCCAGGGGCGGCTGGACAGGAGGAGCAGAGGAGCCTCTCTGGTAAGCAGATTAACGGCAGCTGCAAGCAGTGTTGAGAACTAGGTCAGTGAGAGTTGCGAAATCAGGAGAGAAAAGCAGTCAGGCTGAAAGGCCTCCAGAGCCAAAAAGCAAAAGGCAGAGGTTTTGCACCTGCCTCTGCATTGTAGCTTCCCACCTGTGGCCTGAAGACAGCAGGGGGACTAAGGGATTGTTCTGAGGCCAGTGCTCTCGCGTTGAGCGGCCTGGATTCAGATTGTGGTCTTGGGCTTTTGGTCCTGGAGTCTTCATTATCCAATGAGCCGGAAGTAAGTAGGAAGGGTCCCAGCACCTTCCTGAGAGCTACGGCAGCTGGAAGAACCCCAGCAATTTGGGACAGAGCTTTCCCTTCTGGAAGCAGAGCCCCACAGAGATTTTAAAAAAAAATCACAGACTGAACAACCATGAGTAAGAATAAGCATAAGAAGCAAAGTAAGAACAGCTCCCAAACCCTAGATTCCTTTTTTTTGGGGAAAAGAAAGATCATGGGAGAGAGAGGGAGGAGGAAAGCACAGCCAGAGCGCCCCCACCAGGGGCCTCCAATAAACATGAAGAATGCCTTAAAGCT